>JAULAV010003126.1:0-25001 GCA_030789695.1 Scilla litardierei | reverse complement strand
AGGGAAATCGGTGGATCCAACCAAGGCTCGTGACCATGCCCGGCTCGTGCCTTGAGGGGATCCATCGACGAACTATATTGCTACGTTGACGGCTACCGCCATTGCATCAACGAGAGCCACCGAAATACCTCGCAATTCTAACCCACGAGAGTGGTACAAATTGGGAGATTAATCCCCTAACCCTAATGCAACGTAAGGATTCTATTCCAACGTCGATCCCCGACGATCTTAGCGGTGATCCCTAATGCCCTAGTCCTTTTTATTATTAAAACAACAACAACACAACACCCAATTCTCTCAACCCGATAGCTATCTCACTTCGAGATATAGAAGTGAACTGAGAACCCAAATACACTATCACCATCCCTGTGGATTCGATATCTTTTATACTACAACTTGACACCGTTCGCTTGCGGATTGAGCCCGGAATTGACACCTAGGGGCCATACCACGCCTGGCGATCGTGACACCGCCAGGTGGAATCTAGGTGTAGGTTTCGGGTGCGTCAAGTTTTTGGCGTCGTTGCCAGGGACGGCAATAGTGTTATCTCAGTTTATTTTTATTTTGAGAAGTTTGCTAGCAACTCTAACCATTTCTTATCTTTCCATCATTTTTATTCTTTTATTTATTACTGTGCTACTGATGGTATTTGTCTAGTTGTTTTGGTGCATGAACACTCATTTCGGGGCATCTACTAGAGAATTGTTATTCGATCCCGAGATTGAGAAAACGGCAAGGGCCTTGAGGGCCTCAAGCAGGAATCCATCTCCCTCTGCCCAGATGGCAGACAAAAATACTCCTCCTCCTCGCACCAGGTCCATCAGGGACCATAAGAAGCCGACGTTTGGAAATAACTCATCCATCCTTAGACCGCAACTGGCGGCGGCGAGCTTCGAGCTGACAACGGGGCTGATTAATTTGATGCAGCAGGATCCCTTTCACGTGCATCCTCATGAAAACCCCAACCACCACATCGATACCTTCCTTGCAAAGTGTGACACTTTCAAGGCGAAGGATGTGAGTGATGATGCTGTAAAGCTGCGGCTTTTCCCGTTCACTCTGAGGGATAAAGCCTCGTACTAGCTCCGGGCCCATCCTCCCAATCATTTCACCACATGGGATAAGCTGGCACTCGCCTTCGTGGATAAGTTCTATCCACCCTCGAAGACGGTGAGAATCCGGGGAGCAATCTCGAACTTCAAGCAGCTCCCGCAAGAGTCACTTTATGAGGCATGGGAGAGGTTCAAGGACCTCCAACATCAATGTCCTCACCACGGGATCCAGCCTTGGGATTTGGTGCAGAGTTTTTACAACAGATTGTAGTCCAGCATCAAGATAATTATAGATGCTGTGGCGCAAGGCGCCTTACTTGACAAGTCTCCTGAAGAAGCTATAGACTTGCTGGAATATATGGCAGCCAACAATCAGTAATGGAGTGAAGAAAGAACCATTGTGACCCGGACCCCCGAGGTCAAAGCTGCCAGCCATTTGGACTCTCACATCGAGACCTTATGCAAACAAGTGGCCATGATTAAACAGCGCCTGGATTCCATCCCGGCATCACCCAGCACATCAGCTTATCATCCTGCAGAGGATTATGTAGAGCAGGGTTATATCCCTAGTGAGGCACATTATGATGGTGCCGAATTATCAGAGTCTGTGCAGTACGTCCAAGGAGAGGGACGAAACCAATGGTAACATCCGACTGCTCGGAATCATCCGGGATTCTCTTATGGGAATCCAAGTGGAGGGCTGCAACCTCCACAATTTAAGAGACCGCCACCCCCTCCTCAGCAGCAACATAGGCAGCCACAAAGCCAGCAACAAGGCGGGTTTAGGCCAGCTGGGCCTTATCGACCGCTAGGATATCAATTCAATCGGCCGCCTTAGCAGGGCTATGCGCCAAATCTGCCTCGGTCAAATCTGGAGGCCACACTGGAGACCTTTATGAGTGGTCAAGCCCGGTTCAACCAGGACACTTCCATCCAGTTCAAGAGCATAAACACTTCACTTGATGAACTGAGGGGTCAGATGTCCCAACTTCTGAAGAACCAGGGGAGGTTGCCTTCGCAACCAGAGACAAACCCAAGGGCCCAAGTGAATGCTGTGGTTTCTGTCACCACACGTGGTGGACGGGCGACTGACCCCGTCATGGTCCCGGTTGTAAACAAAGAGAGAGTCATTGTTGAAGAAGCTGTTGATGACGGTGATAAAGAAGAGGCTGCTGAAGAGCCTACAAATATTGAGGAGAAGGAGGATACACCGGCCATCACATCTACAACAACGCCTCCTCCTGTTGATGCTGCAAAGAGCAAAGCTACCCGACCTCCCTCACCATACCCACAGAGGCTAGCTTTGGCAAAGATGGAGAAGAAATACTCCAAATTCACGGAGTTGCCAAAGGGAATCCAGCTGAATATCCCGTTCATGGATGCTATTACAGAGATCCTCATCTACGCCAAGTTTTTGAAGGATCTGATCACGGGAAAAAGGAAGCCTGAAGAGATAAAGCTCATGTAGGACTCCACCTCCGTTATAAAGAATCATCTCCCCCAGAAGCTACCGGATCCGGGAGCTTCATCGTTCTGTGCTCCATCGGAGGGATGCCCATCAGCCGGGCTATGATTGATCTAGGGGCTAGCATCAGTTTGATGCCCCTTTCTATTTTTAGGAGATTGCAGACCGGAAGCAAACTAGAGCCGACAAATATGTCCATCCAGCTTGCGAATCATTTAATCACTTACCCGGTGGGCATAGCCAGGGATATCATTCTCTAGATACCCCCTAGGTTATGTGTTCCCGTTGACTTCGTCATCATGAACATGCCTGAGGGACGGAGCTCCCAGCTTATACTTGGCCGCCCCTTCATGGCGACGGCCAGTGTTTTGATTGATGTTCGACAAGGGTCTCTCTCGCTGAATGTGGGGAACATCGAAGCTGAATTTCGGCTGCAGAAGCTGATGAGGGAACATGCCCTTGATGAAGGAGCTAGCTACTTGGAGCTCCTGGAAGATGAGGCTACTAGAGATCTTTCTTCTGAGGGGGTCATGAAGGACCTAATGAGAACTGGTATTGACGATGACGGCGACCCAACCTACCACAAAAGCGGTCGCCGCCTACATCCGAGTGTTGGATGAAGATCTTTTAAATCATTTCCCGAACCATGAGGAACTGGAGGCCCTAGGCTATTCGTGGGAGAAACTTGAAGTAGGCAGATACCAGATACCGCCAGATTGCATCATCGGAAAGAACGACGCACGAATTCCACGCGCACCAAACGACAATTGATAAATCAAAGGGAGTCGAGCTCATGACTAAAAACGAGAGCTTATTGGGAGGCAACCCAATTTCTTAGATTTCGAACTTTCTTTTTTCAATTTCTTATTTTCACTTCATTTATTTTAGAAAACCAAACAAAAACGTTGTTTATTTCCCGTAAAACCATAAAACTACAAAAATTTGATGAGTTCTTCCTTTATACAGGTTGAACATGAGGGGGCATGCAGATCGACATTTTAAACGGAAGGAAGCTGGAGGAGAGCACCAGGTTTGAGGAGAAAACGAAAGAAAAAGGAGCAAAAAGAAGACATAGGTGACTTGACCGAGCAGCTACACTGCTCGGTCGAGCAGTGCAGGGACGAGAATTGAGAGGAAATCATCACTCTGTCTTCGTGGCCCGAGCAGCATTAGCTTGGTCTGAGCAGACAGAGACTCGGTCCGAGCATCCTACTGCTCGGTCGAGTATGACAGGCTTTTGAAGTTGAGGAGAAAACGACGTTCTGTCTGCGCGGCCCGAGTAGCCCTGCTCGGCCTGAGTAGCAATCCGATCAACCGAGCATTACACTGCTCGGTCGAGCATATGAGGGAGTCTCTTAAACTTTTTATTTTCCGTGTCTGACCGGGTCGAGCAGCCTCGCTGCTCGACCGAGTCGGTCTGCCCTATATTTCATGGACCCCACTCCCAAACGAGTTGGGTTTTTAACCCAACTCGTTTCACTTTTTAACTTACGCTCTAAAATTTTTTTACCCTAATCCTAATCTACTGCGCGAGCTTTCCCTCACTCCCCTACTCGATCTCCATCGTCGTCGTCGTTGTCCTCCGCTCACTCCGCCACCCACGTAGCCCCTCCAGCCACCCACCTCCAGTCAGTTCCCCCCCTCTTTCTTTCCCTCTCTCTCTGACTCTCTCTATCTCTCCGCCTCTATCTTTCCCCCCCCGTCCCCCTTCTAATCGACGACCGCCGCCGACGGCACCACCGTCGCCGACGGCGTCGCCCAGCCACCCACCCCAAAAGCCCCCCCGACGCCTAGGCCCCCATCCCCCTCCGCCTGTCCCCCTCTCTCATTGGATCATACATAGCCCCCCCCCCACGCCCGCTGCCGATGCCCTAGGCCCGCCCCCTCTGCTCGTTCGAGCACTCACATTGCTCGAACGAGCAGCCATCCCCTCTCGCCAAAACACCCAGCTGACCGAGCACACTAGTGCTCGGTCAAAAACCTAAGACCGCGCAGGATTGCTCAGACCGAGCAGGAGCTCGGTCGAGCACCCCAAATTTAGCATGTCCCCCATTTTAATGTATTTTTCTGACGTTTTAATTGTTTCTATTTCAGGTACCCTTTGCCTACGTCAGTACCCACTACAGGGACCAGCTTGGGGGTGATCTTCGCATTTGCAGGGCTCTCAGTCGGTACACTCGCTCATATCTACTTTATTTATACCGACGCACCACATTGCCATCGACACAATGGTGCACACTCGTGGAGCCGTCACCCCTCCCATTCGTGGGAAGAGGCCGACTCCTGGCACGTCCTCTTCCCGACCCACCCGTCATTCCCGTCTCACCACCACCACTACCACTACCACTACCACCACCTCCACCACTACAGCACCGATCACGACCACTGACATCCCTACCACTACCACACCTATCACATCCACCACTATCCATACCACCTCTGCCATCCCTACCAATGCACCCACCGCCCCTCCATCATTACCCCCACACCCTGCCCCCACCAGGGACGCTTTACCTACACGTCTACGGACCTATGACATCACGTTCCGAGACGACGCACACCGCGAGCGCTTCGTTAGGCTCTCGCAGCGTCGGCTCATCCCCACATTGTTCATAGACGTGCCCACACTCCACTCCCTCGGACTCCTTCAGGGGGTCCATCACCTGTACCGAGCGATTGGTTTCGATCGCTTCCTCGGTGTCCATGCCCCATGTACTCCCACATTGCCCTGGAGGCTCTTAGCTCCCTCGCTCGCACCCCGGCGGGTGATGGCATCACTTTTCGCCTCTTGGATTACGAATGCACTATTACACATGCCAAGATCCGCGAGTACTTTCACTTCCCAGCCATCCCCGAGCCCAGAGCCGCCTTTTCTCCACATTACGACGTTGACACATTCGATGCTCCAGCTTTTTGGCAGCGTATTTCAGGCCTAGATCACTACCGCCCTAGCCGGGAAAATGCATCATGCATCGTGCATCCATGCATTCGTTACGCGCAGAGGCACTTAGCCACTACTATCTTCTGCAGGCCTGAGGTCGGGACCATGTCCCTACCAGAGCTTATCCACCTTATGGGTATGACCCGGCCTCTGCGCTTTCACCCAGAGGGCTCCCTTCGCCCCTTTATGCTTTCTGACGCAGCCCACTGGTTCTGTCATCGCCTCCTACAGACTGCAACCACCTACTTCTTCACGGACATCTGCTGCGGCGGATTCTTTAGCATTTTTGCTCGGATGCTGGATATCCACCTTCCCGATGACCTGGCGACCCTGTTGGACCCACTCGCTTGACCCTTGGTGTCCTAGAGCATATGCATATCATCCGACCTTACGGGGATCGTCACTGGACATACCTCATCGGCACCCACCACACTCCATACATGGTGCTTCCCGCCCCTCACCTTACACACATTGCACCGGTCCATGTGAGCTGGATGATTCCTAGGGTCGACCCACTCCCTCCCTGACACGTACTCGAGCCCCTAGGAGCACCTGTCGAGGCAGTCGCCGATGACCCGGTGCCACGCTACGCTGAGTACGAGTTGCATGACATTGCAGCCCTTGTAGTCGGCCTTCCAGTACCACCCACACACCCACCACCCTCGGGAGCCGTCTCCTCTACCACCTCTGTATCCACCATTTCCACCACCGTCGAGTCTTCGGGGACTGTCTCCACCTCTTGTCCCGAGACTCAGACCTCTGTCCCCACTATTTCCGTGCCGGAGGCACCGTTATACAGTCTGCTCCCGATCTTACAGATCTCAACTTTCCAGAGCACGACCCAGCCCCCACTCTTCCACCTCTCAGTGACCTCATAGCTTCACTTCCGATCTCCTTAGGTCCCCACATCCCCCTCTCCAGCACCACTTCGTCACCATCAGCGGCCATATTTACTGAGAGCGTCTCGACGTCTGTCCACACTTTTGTGTCGACGACCGCTCTTTCTTCAGCCGCCGCTGATATCCCTTCGAGCTCACCCTCTCCGATATTCCACCCTAGGCACCATGCATCAGCTGCACATGACCGCTTTACGAGAGTGGTGACTCACCATCACGTTCCCCGCCATCCACCCGACTCTCTTTCCACAGACAGTCGTCTGACAGTGTTGGAGGAGTCGACTTCTCTCCTTCGACGAGATTTTGACCTCTTCATACACTCGATGGCGACACATCATTCGAGAGTCGAGGCTGACTTGGCCTCCATTTTAGACCTTCTCTGGACACGTGGACCACCACCCGTGATCCTAGCTCCTGCCCCACCACCCTGCCCCTCGACTGTGAATTCCACTGCACCACTCAGTGCTACACTTTCTCAGGCTTCTGCAGAGCCTACTTCTTTACCACCTGAGTCAGTCACATCAGTCGAGTTCACTACAGCTCTTGTTGTATATGTCCCACCCACATCTCCTGGTCCATAGCAGAGGGACCCATCACCACCCCAACGGGTGGTGCCTCTGCTTGATGTCGTCCCTACCCGTTTTGCCTCCCTCACTTTATATTTAGCCCATCTGTCTGTTCGGGGCCCTGATTTCTGACAGCTTGGGGGAGGACACCCGCATGCATCATATTTCATTCATCATACACCATGTCATGTTTTTACTTTCTTTTTGCACAATTTTTATTTTATATTCCCCCACCCCACCCCACCCCATTTAGCATCATCTCCCGCCTACTAGCGTTTTTTTAGCAGTGAGGACACTGCTGGGTTTAGCTTGGGGGATGAGCGCTACCACTTTATTTTTCATTTTTTATTTTACATTTTCTTCCCTATTTCAGTTTTTATTTTCCTTTTTCACCACTTTTCCACGTCCTTATCTTTTTTCTCATTCTGCATCATGTTTTCTGTTTTTCACCATGCATGCATATCTTTTTCCTCATTTTCCTATTTTCTCCGCCTTTTTCTCTTTTTATGCTAAGGATGTTCCGCATGATGATACCTCTTGTAGCCTTAGTAGTTACTCACGATGCTTGCTTTTTGATGACATGCTATTAGGGTAGTTTCAGCTTTACTTTCTATATGCGTGCATTTTCTTTTGCTGATCTATCTGATTTAATGCTTGAAATGAATTGAAAATCAAATGCATGAATTAGTATCTAGTATGCGCTATGTTGGGTAATGCACCTAGGTTCACGCATCACTAGAACACTTGGAGCATCTGCTTTATACCCTATTCACTTCTGTTTGCATGCCTGATATCATTGTGCCTATTACTGCATGCTTTTTAAGTGTTCATCTAGATGAATGAAAATATCCATGCTATTTATGAGTTTAGTTAGAGTATTATTTTATCAATCCGTTGTGAATCTCTTATGAGTGAACCGAGAGATCTATTAATTTCCTTCTCCATATATCTATATAGTTCTCTACATATCAGTTGGTTACACCCCCACAGCTAACCTTACCGCATCTCACTTCCCAAACCCAAAAAGAAAAAGTATAGCTTCTAAATGGAAAAAAGAAGAAGAAAAAAAAGAAAAGAAAAAAAATGTGTATATATTCATATGTGAAAAGAAAAAGAAAGAAAAAGAAGGAATAAAAATTGTTTTGTATCCTTTCATTAGAAGTTATCACATATACTGGGAAGAAGAAGAAAAATTCCATATCCCACTCCTAGATGCGATGCCTCAAGCTAAGCTGGGGCGGGGGGGGGGGGGGGGGGGGGGGTGAACCAACTGATCACATGAGTGAGTGTGACATTAGAGTGGAGACAGTGCATAACGGGGAGATTTAATAAAACTTAAACACTTTACGAAACACTTTAGTTTTTGGAGATTTTTCATGAATCGAAATGAATAATTGAATAGCATGATTCTTTCTATTCTCTATTGCATGCTGTGTGATTTCTATATGCTCCATGTGTATCTGTGATTGAAAAGTGCATTGCCAACTTTTTTAATACTAGACTCTATGGACTGCATGAGATTGATATGAGTTGATAGCATTGTTTCAGTGGATCCCTGTCTTTTGTCTGTATTGCATGCTAGATATATGATTTGTAAAGCTTGAAAATACCATTAGCATGTACTTTTACTATTCAGAGCATTGTGATATACTACTTAGGCCTGAGATCTGACCGAACACCCTTAGCACTCTCCATCCACTTCCACTCTCTTCTCTTCTTATTTTTATTTCTTATTTCTTTTTGTTTTCCTCCCGGCGTACCTAGTATTCGTCTTCCTCGAGGACGAGTAAGAGGTAAGCTTGAGAGATTTTGATGTGTCCATATTTTCTACCTTTTTCATATCATGATGACATCACATTCCATGACATTTTCGCATCCAAATCCCATATTTCCCTACGATATCGCATTTCTGACGTTATATTCGAGTTTCGTAGTATTTTATGAGATTTCAGGGATTTTGGAGCGATTTGGGACCGACATGGGTATGGACAGATCCGACACGCCCGTGAGCTCGTTAGTGAAGCTTTACAAGAGTTCGCCATGTTTCAGGAGTCTTGGGAGGAGTGGAGGAGAGAGCAGGAGGAGAGGGAAGCTTCAGCAGCTTCAGGGGATAAATTCCCAAGCTGCTCGGTCGAGCAGAGCTGTAACGACTGGTTTTCATGTATCTGGATTTATTATATTATATTATATATGTTGGTGGATTTTCTCTGCATGTGTGGTTTTCGTCCCCGTAGCTTTCATTTTCAATCGTATCGTCGTATTTTCTTAGCTTCTTCCATTGATCGTCGATTTTGGAGTAAGTCATTCGTGACGAGCTTCATATCGGTCATATCTTATTGTTAGATCAAGCCTAGGAGTCTTAGGAATCGATCCCGGAGCTTCGCGCTCCATTTCGAAACTTTTGGTGCTCATTAGCCGGTGTAAGAAGGGGCACCGATCGACTAGATGACGATCCAGTCGGTCGGAAAACCTTCTTGAACCGACTAGTTGGCTTTGTAAATTTCTCAGGAGTTACTGTTTATCGTTAGTCGGTCTAAGAACGTTGGTTGACCGACTAGGTTACAAACTAGTCGGTCAGCAATGCTTCTTTAACCGACTAACTCATTAACTATTTTTGGTACCAGCTACTGTTCCTTCTTAGTCGGTCTAAGAACGTTCATCGACCGACTAGATGTCAAACTAGTCGGTCAGTAGTTGTTCTTTGACCGACTAAATCTAACTCCTATTCTTGTACTGGAGTTACTGTTTGGACTTAGTCGGTCTGCGTTGGTCAACCGACCGACTAGTTCCCAAACTAGTCGGTCAGTGGTTGCTCTTTGACCGACTAATCAGTGTCGAACCCTAATTTCTGGGCAGCCACCAGCCCTTCCTATTTAAACCCCTCCCAAACGTTTTCTTCTTCTTCCTCTCGACCTAAAACCCTAGTTTCTCCCCCATTGAGCCCCCTACTACCTCAAACCCTTATTCCTTCATCCCAAGCCCAAAATCCATCATCAAAACCCTCTCTTAACACATTCTACCTCTCATCTTCCTTAATCTTTCATCAAATCCCCAAAATCCACATCAAAACCCATTTCTCCAGATTTTCCCCATCCATTCCAGATCTGAACCCTAGGTTCTCCGGAGCGTTTCTTCCGCTTCCGATACGGTAATAATCGATCTCTTAATGTTTTCATAACCCGTCGTGTTTTTGTGAAACCCTAATGAAATGAATGTTGTTTTGATAATTGTTTCTCCATAACAGCGACTTCCCCGTAGATTAGCGTCCGTGGGACGAACCCTCGTTGATCATCATCCTCGGTGCTAGGCAAGTGAAACTTGCCACTTAGGGTTTGGGCCATGTCTTAGGCCATTTGCTTGTTGTAGGCGTAAAAGAGACTAGGCGACGAAATGATACTCGCCTAGGCACAATTCCGGAACTAGCTTGACAACGAAGCTAGGACCGTCTTTTATAATGTTGCATAACTATCATGTCATGTTTAATTTTGATTAACGGTACGCGAATAAATGGTCATCCATGCTATCCATGTTGTATGTCGCATTCGTAGCACACGCTACAATACTTGTGTTTCCTGGCCCGTGTTCCAGAAGCGGGCTACGTGAGTTGGTTGATAGCCAATGCCCGACCTACTTGTTTACCGGCTAGGCACCTACGTTGCAGGCATAACCCTACGCCATACATGTTAAATACACTTCCTGGCTCGTGTTCCAGAAGCGAGCATTCCGTGTTCGGGGTAATTCCCTGGCTCGATACACGTGGAGGGGTAGAGATAAACGGTCACTTGAGCTTAGGATTTGGCCCGATCAGCCACTCTAGCCAACAGGCGGAATCTTTGTGCACAACTTGTTTACTTGACTGTTCACTTGACGTGAACCACTTGACTTGTACTCGTCGTGTTTTACTTGTCATCCGTGACATACTTGCTACTTGTACTTCCCTTTACTTGTCACTTCCATACTATACTTGCCATGCCATGCATCATACTATAAATGCTAGGTTTCTAGTTTACCTTACCTTCAGTTTCCTTGCCCAAGTCTTTTAGACTTGCTGACATGTGCCCCTTTACTCTTTTGGGTGACACATGTTAGATCTCGAGCCTGAGTTCGTTGTTGAGGATGAGGTGTTTGCGGACGCCGTGCCCGAGTCTGTGTTTAGCGAGGAGTAAGTGGACACTGGGGACCAGTCCTAGTGTCTTCGTTGAGCTTTCTTTTTGTTTAGACTACTGTTTTGTTGTCGGTGCGTGGCACCTATAATTTGTTACGTTGCTCCTTTTGTTGGCCTTGTTCTGGGCCTTTAGACTCTTTCTTTTAGCCTGGTGGCTTTTCTGGATGTTGAACTTAATTTTCTTGTTGGACAAATTATGAGATATGAGATTTTATTTCTGTCTCTCCTTGTGTTATTGTTGTTGTTCCGTTTGTGGTTACAGGGACCTGCTTATGTTTTATTGACGCTTATCGGGTTTGGGGCTTCACAGCTCCATTCTCGTGCGGACCTCTTCACGTCTCGCCTCCATTTTAGGGAAGCGGGGCGTGACAAGAGCAGTTGCTCGGACCGAGCAGACGCAAATGCAGAAGAGTAGGCTGATACGGGGATTGCTTGGACCGAGCGCTCATAGTGCTCGGTCGAGTAGCCATTCATTCTGAAGCCCGAATAATTCTCGCACGGCCCGATCGACTTCTTCAGCAACCGAGTCAGCTATCTGCTCGGACCGAGCAGAGCTGACTCGGCCCGTGCAGACAGAGTAAAGATTTTGAAGGATTGGGATTTCCTGTCGTGCTCGGTCGAGCAGTACAGCTGCTCAGACTGAGCAACGCACTGCTCGACCGAGTAGCCCACTCGGTCGACGATGCTGAGGCCATTTTGGAAGGATTTTTTGGTGCGGCTGTTGCACGATTTGGTGAGTGTGAAGGCTGGGAGCTGCGAGGGCGTCTGGAGCAAATTCATTCTGGGTTTTTGGAGGAGTTTTGGAGCGAAGATTAGGAAAAAAACTTTGTGAGATCTAAATTAATTTTTGTTAAAGATTGTTGGATCGAAATTGATTGAATTATTTTTGATCTTCACGCGCTCTTGGAATCTCGGTTTTCTTTGGATCTATTAATCGAAATTTTTCTCTATCTCTCGCTGTAAGTTCTCAATTTTTATTCTATCAATTTGTTATGATGTCTTCACTTCTAAAGATTTCGTTTTTATTCGTCAACATTGGGTTGATTGTCTATCTATGCTCAAATCTATTGCAATGTATGCTTGTTTAATGAAATCAATCATATCTAATTGCATGGATTATGAGTAGTAATTCATTTAGGGACAATGGGTTGAACCCATTGGATATAGCTATGGATTGGTGAAATGTTGATAAATTGTTGAGTAATTGAGGATGAGGGGCATGTTGGGATGATTATTATCAATGCAATTCGATTTCCCCCTCCATGGGTAATTAGATTAATTCACGACAGGAGCCGGAATAATATAGGGTTATCGATTACATTGATTGATACTATCGATGCGGCTGACGGGAGTCAAGCATTGTTCAGAGCCCTCCTAACATAGATCCGAATCCTAATCCACAGGAGTGGCATGGAGGAAGATTAAGGACATTCATCGGACATAATGCCTCTAACGTGTATCGATGCACGACGGGAGTCGGTGTCGATATGAGTTAGGTAGTCATATCATGCACTACGGGAGTGGGAGAAAGGGTTAATATAAGGGGATATCTTATCATGCGCCACGTGAGTAGGGGTAAGAGAATACCCTTAGATTAGACGACCTCTCCCAAACCTTATAAATTCAACGATTGGTTAATCCTAATCAATCCTAGCTTAGTCCAATGGTGGGGATATCCAGGCCCTAGAGATTTTTATTATTGATATTTCCTATTGGTTTTCATAACCCTCGACATCATACTCGTTCACGTAGCTATTAACCTAGTAGGAAATTAGTATCAATAGCTACCTCCTAGAGGACGACCTGTATAGCGCTACAACAACACCGTGCACTTGCGGCTTATAAATATTGAAACTGACACATGTCGAACATGCTTTTGGTTGTCGGGGAGGCATGGCTTGTTATTAGTTTCGAACTTTGTTGATAGTCTGCGTATTTTTCTTTTTCTTTTTATCTTTTCCTCTATTGATTTTGGTGCTATTGACGTGTTCCTTTGGTGTAGCCATTTTTGTGTATGCATAGGAGATCGCATGGTATTGCAGATTTACGTCCACTAGATCCTGAAATCGAAGCCACCGCACGAAGGCGCAATGCCGAAAGGAAGAGGAAGCTGGTGCTAGAATCAATGGCAGAACTAGATGATCCACCTCCTATTACACCCCTCGTGGAATTTTCTATGCCCTTCAATGGGTCGACGTCGAGCATTGCAAGGCCAGACGTAGAGGCCACTAATTTCGAGTTGAAGCTGTCATTGATAAGTTTTATATAGCAGGACCAATTCGGAGGAACATCCATGTAGAATCCCAATGATCACTTTAATTCCTTCCTTGAGAAGATGTATACGCTCAAAATGAGTGGCATCACAAGTGACACCATTAGGTTAAGACTCTTTCTCTTCTCACTTAGGGATAAAGCTAAGGACTGGCTTAGAAGCCATGATCCTGATACTTTTGTTTCATGGGATAATCTTTCACGCGCATTTCTAACCAAATTCTTTCCTCCAGGTAAAACCGTCAAAATGTGCAATGAGATCACATCATTCACCCAGCTTGACCAGGAGTCATTGTATGAAGCGTGGAAAAGGTTCAAGGACATACAACGAGACTGCCCACATCACGAAGTGCCTGACTGGATATTGATTCAATCCTTCACTATACCGTGAGGTGAAGATGTCGATCGATGCCGCCTCTAACGGGGCAATTATGAGCAAGACTCAATAGGAAGCCAAAAAGCTGTTGAAGGGCATGGCCGCTAACAATTACTTATGGAGCAATGAGAGAGCTACCTCGAGGAAAGGAGGTAAGTATGAGCTAGATGACGTTTCCATGTTATCTGCTAAATTTGATGCTTTGACGAAGTAATTATCTAGATTGGGGCTTGGTGATGCTAATCTGACTACGACGGCATTTTGTGAGTTGTGTGGTGTGCAAGGACAGCTAGGAGATGAATGCCCATCTACCAATGCCACACCACTAGGAATAACTATAGAGCAAGCTAATGCTCTATATGGGAACAATCCGAGACAACCCTACAATCCTTACTCAATCATATTCAACCATGGGTGGAAGAACCACCCGAACTTCTCATATCGAAGTGGAGGATTGCATCTACAAGCACCGTTCCCGCAGCAGCAGTAGCCATATGGACCTACTCCACAGAATTTCTAGCCCCTAACCAACCCCCACCCATTCTTATTAAATCAAACCTTGAGAAGATGATGGAAAGTTTTATTGTGAAGCAGGGGCAAAAGAATGACTATTTTTAGACATCCATCCAACAGCTTATCACAAGATAAAAGTTTGTGGACACTCAGGTTGCCCAGCTGGCAGAGCAGGTGGCACAGCTGAATAGGCAACATGGGCAATTATCGGGGCAAAATGAGCCCATTCCACGAGGACACATCAACGCTATTACCACGAGGAGTGGTAAACAAATGAAAGACCCCATGATACCAGCAGCTGAGGAGAAGGAGCCTATGGTTGAAGTGGATCACCGCATTGAAATTGAGCTCGATGAGAATGATGAGACAACATCACCAATAATGGAGCCATCGAAGGAGAGAGAATCTGAAAAAGTTGACGGAAAAGCCTCGATGGAGTAACGAGAGTTTATGTTCCGAAGGTTTCATTCCCTTTGAGATTGGCAAAAGCAAAGCTAGAGGAAAAATACGGGAAGTTCTTTGACATGCTGAAGCAACTACACATGCAATTCCATTTTTGGACGCCATATCAGAAATCCCGTCATACGCCAAGTTTCTGAAGGAGTTGATCACTATTCGGGGGGGGAGGGAAAAGGTCGTGCTATCGATGGAGTGTAGTGCCATCCTTCAAAGAAAAACCGTAGAGAAGCTTGAAGATCCAGGAAGCTTCGCCATCCCTTGTACTGTGGGGAACGTCACAATTAAGATAGCGCTATGCGACCTAAGGGCAAGCATGAGCTTGATGCCATTGGGCATAAGCAAGAGGCTAGGGATGTGGGAACCAAAACCCATTAGAATGACGTTGCAGCTCGCCGACAGATCGATTAAATACCCCGTAGGGATCCGTGAGGACGTGCTAGTGAAGGTTGGAGATATGATAATTCCATGTGATTTTGTGATCATGGACATACCGAAGGATGCCAGTATACCTATAATCTTGGGCCACCGGTTCTTAGCCATCGCAGGATTACTGATTGACATGAAGGGAGAAGCTGTCCCTCAATGTCGGAAAGGAGAAAGTTGAGTTCGACCTTCAAAGGAGCATGAAAGAATTTATGGAGGATGATCACTACGACAACGTAGACCTATTGGAGGAAGTAATCAAAGAAACATAATTGGTGGACATACTCTTAAATCTCACAGAAAGCTCCTATTTGCAAGTTTTAAACATGAAGGAGCGTCAAAGAAAGGGGTCAATGAAGGAGACCCAATATCACACCTAATTGATCCCACGGAGCTGAAGATAAATGAACAATGCAATGCGACATCAAGAACCGTCAAGGAGAAGCATGGAACGAGAGTGGATCTTACACTCTCCACCTCGGAGCCACCATGAAAAATCGAAAGGGAGTCGAACTAAAGACTTAAAACAAGTGCTTCTTGGGAGGTAACCCAAGTTCTTAACTCTTCCTAGTTTCCATTATTGTTTTTGTTTTAGTTAGAATAGTTTGATTTTGAGTGAATAAAACACCCCCAAAACCCAAAAATTAACTCAAGTGTTTTCAATGCAAAGAGCAAGAACACAGCCATGTGGGGTACCCCATGTGGCCGTGTGGAGGAGAGCAATTCGAAGCAAAATTGAAGCAGCAGATCCTGGTCGACACAGTCGTGTGATGTGTCACGAATGACAGCGTCAATTGAAGCCAAAGGAGAAGAAATTTGAAGTTGGGAAGTCAAGGATTACGCGGCCGTTTCAACTAGATCACGCGGCCACGTAAGGATGCCATTTCTCTAGAAATTTTTGGCAGAATTTCCCTCTGACAACATGGTCGCATTGTCCAAGCGATACGACCGCATTAATCCATCTTTTAAGGCCAAAATTCACACTTACATTTTCCATCAACATGGTCTTTTCATCCAAACGAAACAACCATTCCGTCAAAACATCCCCAAACCCAAAATCTCACCCTAAACATCACGGTCATTTCGTCAAAGCGATGCGACTGTGTAAAGAGCTCATTTCTCTGGATTTTTGGCCCCTAATTATCTTCTAACGAAACAGTCACATCATTCCTTCGACGCGACCACGTGGACCCAATTTTTGGCCACTCAAAATACCAAGCAATGTGATCGATATGCTATCGATGTGACCACTCGTATCGCCTGCATCATCTGTAAACCCATAGGGTCCAAGTAATCTGAAGCAGCACAATCATTCATCAAGTGACACGACCGTTTTGCCTGACCCCGTTGCCTGCCTTTATAACCCAAAACCCATAACGCGACCGAGTTTCACCCAAAATCACGAGACGTTTCGACTTCTTCTTCCATCATTCTTCTTCTCCGACCAACCAAACCATCTCAAATCCTCATCATCCTCCAAAATCAACTCCTTACATCCCTCCTAACTTCCAAACCATCCATCACCATCCTCATCTTTGTTGAAACGGAAACAACAAGAAACCCTAACGCTGTCAATTTTGGGGATTTTCGGCAACTTCAATATGACGCGGGCCAATAGCAAGCTTGTTGGATTCCGACTAAGTCCCGTGAGCATCACCATCACAACAAGGAGCTTCAATTGATTGGGTACACTCGCTCCTCACTCTTGCTTTCAATTGCTACCCTAGCCATTCTTTTGCTCGCTAAAATTCGCAAGTTGCGTAGAGTCATTGTGTTGCACCCATTCACACACACCCCCACTGCATACACAATTCTACATTCACAATACCCAGTACTGTTGCCGAGCCCTCACAAGGAATGAATGTACGAGCACGCATATCCACAACTGCTGCATCCACATCTGCAGACCCTCCTGCATCACCTCCCATTCCACCTCCACAAATATACACCATGGGGATCATCCTCGCTGATGAATATCAGTAAAACACTTTCATAAACCTCTTTCAGCGAACCATCATTCCCACTAAGTTTCCGAGCATCTCCGCTCTGGACTCTCTAGGTCTCATTGAGGGTGTCCAAACTCTCTTCCACAATATAGGTTGTAGTGACTTCTTGGAGTGTGAGGCACGCACCTATAAAAGACTCAATCTAGAGTATCTTAGTTCACTCAAGCGCCAAATAGATGTGTTTTTATTTCGCTTGATGAACAAGGACTATGTCATGTCCTATAATTCTTTGAATAACATCTTTAAGTGGTCCATGGCTATCACTTTTGGGGCATTTAGGCACAATGGTGGAGTCTGATGTGTCCATATTTTCTACCTTTTTCATATCATCATGACATCGCATTCCATGCCATTTGCGCATCCAAATCCCACATTTCCCTACGATATCGCATTTCTGACGTTATATTCAAGTTTCGTAGTATTTTATGAGTTTTCAGGGATTTTGGAGCGATTTGGGACCCGATCCGGGTATGGACACATCTGACACGCCCGTGAGGTCGTTGGCAAAGCTCTACAGGAGTTCGCCATATTTTGAGAGCCATGGGAGGAGTGGAGGAGAGAGCAGGAGGAGAGGAGGAGCTTCAGTAGCTTCAGGAAATAAATTCCCAGGCTGCTCGGTCGAGCAGAGCAGTTGCTCGGACCGAGCAGATGCAAATGCAGAAGAGGAAGCTGATATGAGGATTGCTCGGACCGAGCACTCATAGTGATCGATCGAGCAGCCATTCATTCTGAAGCCCGACTAATCCTCGCACGGCCCGAGCGACTTCTTCAGCAACCGAGTCAGCTATCTGCTCGGACCGAGCAGAGCTGACTCGGCCCGTGCAGACAGAGTAAAGATTTTAAAGGATTGGAATTTCCTGTCGTGCTTGGTTGAGCAGTACAGCTGCTCGGCCCGAGCAACTGACCGAGCAACGCACTGCTCGACCGAGTAGCCCACTCGGTCGACGATGCGGAGGCCATTTTTGGAAGGATTTTTTGGTGTGGCTGTTGCGCGATTTGGGGAGTGTGAAGGTTGGAAGCTGCGACTGCGTCTGAGAAACTTTCATTCGGAGTTTTTAGAATAGTTTTTTTTGGGAGAGAGGAGAGATTAGGAGAAAAGCTTTGTGAGATCTAGATTAATTTTTGTTAAAGATTGTTGGATCGAAATTGATTGGAATTATTTTTGTTCTTCACGCGCTCTTGGAATCTCGGTTTTCTTTGGATCTGTTAATCGCAATTTTTCTCTATCTCTCGTTGTAAGTTCTCAATTTTTATTCTATCAATTTGTTGTGATGTCATCACATCTAAAGATTTCGTTTTTATTCGTTAATATTGCTATGAGTGAGTAGACTTTTCTAGGGTTGATGGGTTAGCCCTAAGATCCTAGGGGGAAGACGTAGATCTGGATCCCTGTGTTGAATTAGGGATTCAGGGGAGTATTTTGGTCGATCCTACCGAATCCCTAGGATAACCTGTACTGAGATCATGCCCACGGTCTGTGGAATTGATGTGCTTAAGGGGTATCTTTAGGATTTGAATAGGGAAATCGGTGGATCCAACCAAGGCTCGTGACCATGCCCGGCTCGTGCCTTGAGGGGATCCATCGACGAACTATATCGCTACGTTGATGACTACCGCCATTGCGTCAACGAGAGCCACCGAAGTACCTCGCAATTCTAACCCACGAGAGTGGTACAAATTGGGATATTAATCCCCTAACCCTAATCCAACGTAAGGATTCTATTCCAATGTCGATCCCCGATGGTCTTAGCGGTGATCCCTAATGCCCTAGTCCTTTTTATTATTAAAACAACAACAACCAAACAACCAATTCTCTCAACCCGATAGATATCCCACTTCGAGAATAAAAGTAAGCTGAGAACCCAAATACACTATCACCATCCCTGTGGGATTCAATATCTTTTATACTACAACTTGACACCGTCCGCTTGCGGATTGGGCCTGGAATTGACACCTAGGGGTCATACCATGCCTGGTGATCGTGACACTGCCAGGTGGAATCTAGGTGTAGGTTTCAAGTGCGTCAAGTTTTTGGCGCCGTTGCCGGGGACGACAATAGTGTTATCTTAGTTTATTTTTATTTTGAGAAGTTTGCTAGCAAATCTTTCCATTTCTCACCTTTCCACCCTTTTTATTCTCTTTCTATTTTTGCCTCGCTACTAACATCTCCCTCCAGCTAGTGATTATTCCTGACCAATCAGACGTAATGGAGATGGTGATGCAAGTACATTGGACCTGTGAATCTGACAGTGACTCAGATGAGTTCAGCTTGTCTCCTTATCATTTACATGGTCTTCAGGATTCGCGCATGGACAAATCCATGATTGAATGCGCAGCCAGAGAACTGATTGATGCAGTTCGGTTTATCGACTCAGGAACCTATGTTGCAGGTAAAGCAAATCAGCAATTAGTCATGGATCATATAATGAACAAGGTTTTTGATGCAGGTACCATTGAGGGCGACATTCGTATAAGCTTCGAAGAGGATGTGATGTTCCTCCAGACCATTGAGGCCTTACCTGTTGATGCAGGATGGAGAGAGACTCATCAATTGGAACCATTGAACGATTCTCAGTTATTGGATATAATGGAGAGCATGGTAGCTGATGTATGGGCCCATGGCCCAGTGGAATTCCCTACAGACGACCCGGTTACACAAGAGCTCTCAGTTTTTATTGCGAATGCTTTCCACAATGCAGATGCCTTGGATGGTGTCCCCGTCACTGATTGAATCTATGTGCGGTACGAGGGAGACACACTGTGCTTCTACAACGATAGCCTCCCACAGATTTCAGCATGTGAAGAACATGCCTTTGAGGAATACACAGATCCCTCGCCATTACAAAACGACATTGACCAGGGAAGTTCTTCAGCTTCTATGTTTGATAGTGAATGTGTACCTGAACACCTTGCCTATGTTGATAGGTGCGCTATGGAAACGGAATATGCAGACGTCTGCCATGACGTACCATCATCTCCCTGCTCTTCCTATGATTCTACCAACGAAGAGTTTCCACCTTCTGAACCAGAAATTGAGGACGCATCTTTCTCACAGGTGAGAGATGACAGGTGTACATCGCTCCCTCAGGTAGAACTAAAACCTCTTCCTGCCAATTTGAAATATGCTTTCTTGGGGGAAAATTCCACATACCCCGTTATTGTTAATGCGGCTCTCACCGAGCCCCAGCTTGAAAGCCTCCTAAAAATCATTAGATCCCACAGAAAAGTAATAGGGTACAACGTCGCTGACCTGAAGGGTATTAGTGAAACCATATGCACCCATAGGATTCATCTAGAGGATAAGGACGCCACCTCCATTGAGCCTCAAAGGCGATTGAATCCCAACATGAAGGAGGTGGTGAAAAAGGAGGTCCTGAAGCTTTTAGAGGCCGACATTATCTATCCTATTTCCGATAGTAAATGGGTTAGCCTTGTGCATGTTGTCCCTAAGAAAGGGGGCATTACAGTCGTTAGAAACGAAAAAAATGAGCTAATATCCACTAGGACTGTCACCGGGTGGCGTATGTGTATCGTGTTGAGTATTGGTTTTTCATACCAATCTTATTTTGATGATGATCACAACATTATGTTGTTGCTAATGAATCTCATGTTTTAGTCTCTCAGTTTTATTTCAAGAATATCTTTCTTGGAGACTAATCACTTGGTGTAAGGATGGACATCATGTGAAGAAGGGCTAAAGTTTGGACTCAAGGAGTGCCAAAGCTTGGAGATGGTGGAGAGCATTCAAGGCATCAAAGATTGAAGACTTAGACTCTAAGGAAAGCATTGTAATCCATGTAATTTACTTTATTGCTTTCTCTCTCTTTTGAGTCTAGGTTATTGTAATGCCTTGTTAGATGGTTTACTTATCATGCATATGCATTTAACCATCTTAGTGAACCTTAGGATTATCATAAAATCCAACCCAATAGGTTCACTCTGTCCAAAGACTCATTTGGAGTCTCTGGCTTTCCATCAGTCGCCTGATGAGGGAAACACAGTCGACTGGGTGATTTCCAGTCGCCTGTAGATCCTTCTACAGTCATCTGATATGCACAGCTCAAGTCATCTTTTCTATTGACTCAAACTTAAGCTTTACGCACAGTCGTCTGTCGATCAGTTTACAGTCGCCTAGGAATTGGCCAACAGTCGCCTGTCTAGCGTAAGTGCAATCTATGCATCTCTCTGTCTTCTCTCCATATTATACTGCAGACGACTGATGAGGAATATACAGTCGCCTGACTATTTGACAGTCGACTGTAGTATTAACATCAGTCGCCTGTACGAAGAATTGGAGAAAGAGTGCAGCTCTCTGTTTCGATCCATCCCATGCAGCAGTCGTCTGCTGAAGGATTAATAGGCGCATGTCCTGTTTGTCAGTCGACTGTATTGTCTTCGTCACTCGACTGTCCTGGCTCAGATTATAGCCGTTGGATATTTTCTAGCCGTTGATCAGTCGACTGTCTTTTGATCAACAGTCGACTGTTCCTGTCGTTTTCACCCAGTTTCTAGCCGTTGCAGATTTGTTCATTTGGCTGTTTCTTTGGGGTTTTGGGCTTGATATAGGATTCCTATATATATGAGTGTGCTGACATCGCTTGAGAACTCTTGACAACACTTGATAACTCTTGACTCTATAGAAAATATCAAGAGATCAATAAGCTACTCTCAAGCTCCCTCATTTCCATCTATTGAGCGTTCATCTATCTTCATGCATTGAAGTCCAGCTCAAGGGAAATCATCCAAGTGCTCTCTAACATATTCCAACACTTGGAGATCCTCTTCCATGCCTTGCATACATTCATGAGTAAGCATCTCAAGGCATAAGTAAGAGTATTTATTTTACTTGGTGTAATTTGTTTTTCAATTTCTCTTTGTGGGATTAGGATACTCTTTTTGTGAGAGTTTCTCTCTTTGTGTGAGGTTGTCTCTTCGTGGGACTAGGGAATTCTCTTTGTGGGAATTAACTCTCACTACTACAGATTTGGGCTTGGGTAACGCCACTTAGATAGTGCTTTTTAAAAGCGCTATCTAAGTGAGCTCTTCTATAGCGCTTCTGCACTTATAGAAAATAAAAATAAATCAAAATTAAGGTAAAAATCACTTAGATAGCGCTTTTTGTTAAAACGCTATCCAAGTAATACCTTACATAACGCTTTTTGTTAGGGCTATGTTACTAATCGTTACGTAAACACTTTTATTAAAAAATATCTATATATTAAAACACAGAGGTTTTTGAATTTTAGGGCTGACTGGGACAAGCTGATGTCATGCTGATGTATAAAGAGCTTGATAGAAGAATGGCTAGGATTTAATCTTGGTAAAAGAAGGGTTGAGATGAGTGTTTGGAAACCACACCACTTTTTTCCTTTTGTTTTCAAACCCCTCACAATCACTACATTTGCGCAGAATACCACATATTTTCCTTTTTTGCTTAAAAAACCCTCTTATTTCACTTTTTACCCACACACCATACACACACACCTATACACTTCTACCCCGCGCGCCGAAGGCGCCCGCGCGCCGAAGGCGCCCGCGCGCCGAAGGCGCCCGCGCGCCGAAGGCGCCCGCGCGCCGAAGGCGCCCGCGCGCCGAAGGCGCCCGCGCGCCGAAGGCGCCCGCGCGCCGAAGGCGCCCGCGCGCCGAAGGCGCCCGCTAAATTTTTTTACGCTAATTTATTGTTCCGACTCAAGAGCGACATCGCCGAATTTATTGTTTTACGTCGAATTTTTTGTTCCGCACAAATTTGACTGTGTAAATAATGTTTGGGAACAAAGATTTCGCGGGGGAAAATCTTAAATGAACCGTGCCCGCGGGCACGGGTTATGACTAGTACATATAATAACACTGGGATAGCGCTTGAAATTTCAGCTGGCCGCCGATCTTTTTCGTTTCCCCCCTTTTTATTCCATTGAGCAGTAGTCGCAAAACGAGAACCTAAAGCATGGAGTCGCAGCAACAAATGAGGCTGGATTTAGAGGAGCTAAAGAATCTCGAGACCATCGCCAAGAGGCCTTGCGTCCTCTCCCTTCTCACCGCCGAGATCCGAAATCTCGACTCTAAGGTCAGCATCTGCGATCTCCATCTCTCTATCTTTTAGGGTTTGAAAGCGTTCTTCTTATAAATTTTCTGTGATTTTTTCGAGCAGCTTGCTAAGGCCAGCGCTGCTGCGTCGGCACCAGAACCGATTGCGGCGACGTCGTCGATTGTGTTGAACTACATGCCACTTGATAAGTTCAGCTGGGATCAAGACAATGATAAGATCAAGGTAAAATGCACAAGGATAAACATAGATGCTGGTGATTTCAGAAGATACTCATTATGTTAAATTGCATTTGTTTGAAATGAATCTATAATCGAATTGATTGCACAAGAGTTTGATTTGATTTCTGTTCTGAAGATATTCATTATGTTAAAAGCATTTGTTTAAAATTTTCTAGTATATTTTGATCTGATTTCTGCTCTGAAAACTTGCATTTTTTTGGGGAACTTCATTTTGTTACAGGATTGGGTATAGTATGATCACAGATGCAGATGGGAAAGGCCTTATTACCCCTGGAACTGTGAGAAGTTTAGTTTGATATTTTGCAGTGAATTATTCTTTTTGGGAAAACAACCCAAAATCTTTATATCCATTTAACTGTATATTCCCTTCATTTTTTCATTGAAAGTGAAATAAAGGTAGTGTTGTTTGCAGTATAAATTTTCTCCATTGTGTTTGTACAGTTTTTTTGAGTTGTGAACTTGTAATTGATCTCAAGGCTTAAGGCATGTAAACTGTCTGACTAAAAAACTAGCCACTGAATATGGAGATTATTTAGAGGTCATGCCATGTCTAGCATTGGAATATATGTAAAACTCAAGGATAACCGGATGGTTTGAGCTTTATATGCTTTGGACTTTGGGCGGCCTTCACCATTTGCTCTCTTTATTCTCTCAGAAATTTGATAGATGTTTAATGTAGCAAGCTGTTGCTATTCTGACAATAGCTATGTTTAATGTAGAAATATTGTGGAGTGTTCAAGAGATATCATAAATATATGGCTAATGACAATATCATATGTATGCAGGACTATAATGCTACGATCGAATTCTATTGGGCTCCGTTTCTGGTTGAATCGAACTCAGACGATGCGATTGTGTTCGATGCTGATCTGGTTGAATCCAACAACATGGCAGGTTCTGAAGATGATTCAGGAGGTGAAGGAGACCGATGCAGAGGGAGATCATGACAACGACACCACCCTCATCCCCTAGCCATTTCTCTTGTTTGTATTCGATGCTGATTTGGAATTGAGATGAGGTCTACTTCTAGTGGACCGAGTTGGATATTCATATTTCTGGGGAGCATTGTTTGCAGAGAATGGCAATTCAGAGTCTGCTCCATGCAAATATGGGATGAGTAAGATGTGCAAATGTGCTACAAAGTAGGGAGAATCTATATAGCTCTTGGACTCCTATGCTTTAAGATAAATGATTTGAATTGCGTAGCAGGATAGTGTAAATAATTGAAGGTATGATCTGGAACCTTATTCAGAGTTCTTGTTGTTTAAATTAATCTGTGTAATGGAGAAGGAATTTGTCTTAGGCCTGGGTGACTGGAAGCATCAATGTCTGTAGCAATTGCTTACTGTAGTAGTAGACTTATGCTCTTGTGGGTCTCTTGCTGATTAATCATGTCACTAATGCATGATACTCTGTCTTGTAAACAGAAGCTAATTGATGACGAAGTTGAATGAGTTAAAGGATTTCCTATGGATACAATTGCACCATTTCGCGAAAGGCTGAAAATCATTGGTCGTGTGGCAAATTTGGAGGATCTTCAATTAAGTTCAGCAGAGAGGAAACTCGTGCATGCATATAATGAA
>JAULAV010003125.1:0-25000 GCA_030789695.1 Scilla litardierei | reverse complement strand
ACGATGCCATCATGCTGGTTGCTTTCTGATTAAATGGACGTGTTATATTAATTTTGCTTGTTTGGAACAATTTTACTATCTGCATGCTAGCAAATCGAACTTATTGGACAGAGGGTAGGACATAACACTCGAAACACAAATGTGATACCATTGAATACAGATGGGATGAGCCTAGTCGAATACTAGACAGACACTTTGAGGTGGGTTTGGCTCATGTAGTAGAGTCTGTAAATGTAGCTTGAGCACTATACAGCTACTTCCATACCACACTAATGGAAGCAAGTATCTTGGCCATTTTCCATGTTAGTGATGGCAAGAAGCGTCACGGTAAACCCCCGATGATAGGATGTATCGAGAACATTTTACCTACTCGGACATGGACTTATGCACAAGCACCAATAACTGAAAGTAATCAACTTGCAACTAAGTTAATTTCCTTAAAATGCAAATCACATGTTAGTTATGTATAAATCTCATGTCTTTACATTACAGCATGCATTTACCTTTTGTTATACACTCACTCTCTTATATGTTTTAACACTCTCTGTTTTCTTAAATTGCAAGTTAATACTTTTCATTACCTTAAAATCTTGTCGAGCTATCGCTGACATATATTTCAATGAAGTTATGAAATATATGTTAGGTTCAGGGACAGAGTTATGAGGACGCCAAGATCCTCCTTGCCGAAGATTAGAACATTGCCGCAGTCTTCATTTGTTTAGCTATGTTTATTGTTTTGTTGCATAGGAATAAATTGTACGGCCATGCTAGGCCTTAATTTGTTTGTGTACTTCATTTTAAACTTTGGGACAAAAGTTGTAATAAATATTTATGCTGCTTATGAGAATTTCGCTTGTAAGGACCTAATCGCTAAATACAAACGCTTATTGTGCTTAAGTCAAAGATGAAAGAAAAAGTACTTCTTCTTTACTTTAAGCATATACGGACCCGTTCACATTCTCACTCCCAAGTACAATGGAAAGCAGGGCGTAACAATCAGAGCGAGGTTGAAGCATTCAAACAACTATGGCATTCACGCTTCATCATTGTTCAAGAAGAAGGTCTATCAACCGTTCGACCCCTGCTCTTCAACGGAACGAACTACCCAAGTTGGAAGATCAAGATGATGATTTACTTGGAAGGTCAAGACCTATGGGATGTCACAGAGTGTCCTCTTATGAAGCCTACTACACCCGCGGCTACAAGGACAAAGGCAAATAAGATTTTGATTAAATCCAATGCGAGGGCAATGACTGTATTCCATTATGCCATCAACCACAATGAGTTCAACTACATCTCCATAGGTAAAACGACCAACAAGATTTGGCATACATTGGAGATTGCTCATGAAGGGACTTCAAAGGTAAAGAAATCTGAACAAAGTGTGTTTAGATCTAAATATGAATTGTTTAAGATGCAGGAAGGAGAGAGCATCTCGGACATGTTCACAAGGTTCACGTGTATCGTGAATGCTTTGGAAGGACTTGGGAAGGTGATTTCTCAAGAGGATCGAGTGGAGAAGATCATTGACTCTCTTACACCTCAATGGGAGTCAAAGGCCAACAGTATTGTGGAGTCAAACGACATGAACAACTACACCGTTGAGGAGTGCATTGTGAATCTCATAGCGTATGAAGTAAAGCATCTACATATGAAGGAGATTCAACCATCCAAGCTCGAGAATCCAGAGAAGCTAAAGGGGATTGCATTCTATGCCGAAAGGAGCCAATCAAATGGAGAAAGAAATTTCATCAAGAAGTCTCAAGTGAAGAAGATGGAGAGAATAAGGCTAGTGATTATGATATTATGGAGCTTTCCAAGCAACTCAAAGCATTCTTAAAGGACAAGCAAGGTAAGTCTTCGTTAAAGTTTGTCTCTAAATCTAACAAGACTCCTACTTATTTCAATTGTAGTGGTAGAGGTCATCTTTCTACCGAATGCCCTTCCAAACCCTCTAAAGAGTCTCACAAAAGAAAGGCAAGAAATTTTGGAAAGGGAACTCTAAATACAAGAACAAGAAAAAGGGTCTTGTTGGCACTTCTGATGACTCAAGTGAGGACACATCAATCAAAGAAGATGACAAGGAGGAAGCCCATTTGTGTTTCACGACATTCGATGATATCTCTTCAAGCTCAAGTGATGAAGAGGTGGTGGCTTGGCTCAACCCCAATGAAGAAGTGTGCTTCATGGCAAAAGGGAAAGTTCTTCATCAAGCTCTAGCGAGGAGGAATGCGAAAATTAGGATGATGAAGATGAGGAGGGGCGAAAGCTATCATATGAGGAGCTTGAATATCGCAACGAGGAGCTCTCCAAAGGGGTAAGTAAATTCATCAATGCTTACTCTAAATTAAAAGCAAATTTGTTGATGCTAAGAGTAGGTTGCATGAATTAGAATCTACTAGTGTAAATGATAATGCTTTGCATACTTGTGACACTAGTGAGAGAGACACACTTCTCTCTTAAGTAAGGGTTTGAGCATTTCAAATGAAAAATTGGTAGCTCAAAATCTTAACTTAGAATCTCACATTCAACAACTAACATTGAAATGTGAAGAGGAACCCAAAGGATCATAAGCTTTGATCATTCAAGGGATCCACTCCACGATTTGTTGGAAAAACAAGATCTAGCAAATCATAGAGGAGGATTGGGTTATATTCTAAATGTGGTACCCAAACCCACCTCTATTTCTTCTTTTGGTGTAAAATCAAGACTTATTGCTAAAGCACCTAAGAAGAACCACCATGTATTCTTGTACACCAATAACCCTACATGAAGCATGTAAATCACAAGGTGAGGAGGAAGAATAAAAATTCTTCATTTTTTGCTAAGAAGCAAGTCCCTTACTTTATGCATGCTAAGAAACATCCTTCTACACCTATGCATGCCACATCCACCCCTCTTGCAAAGGAAAAACCATTGCCTAGAAAATACTTAAGTCTTTGGCTTTCCACTAGGGTTAGTGTGCAATAGAGGGATAGTTACATCTACTCTTTAGTTAGGGATGTGATCGCCTCATGTGATTATATTAGGAAATCAAACTCTACCTGAGTTTGGTTCCCTAATGTATAGGTCTCTCACATATGTGCATATTGCATGGGTATTATGCTTATATTTCTATATCTTAGCATACCCATTGATTGTGTACGTGTGATTTTTCATGATTTTGAAAATATTTTCAAACTATTTTTTTCATGAAAATAGGACCTTGGGGATTTCATTGTCATATATGCATTTGTTGATTCATGTGTATGACAATGGGGGAGTTAGTATGTTATGTATGTTTAAAATTATTTTAAAACATATTTTAACTCTCATTTTGGGTTGTTTTTGAGATCATTTATTACAATTGGTTATTATGGTATTAAACTCAATCCATTGATGTTGCCAACATTGTTTATGCTATTTTCTTTTGGCAATGTCATTTATATGAATGATGCTTGATTTTTCTATATCAATGCATTGATACAATTTTGGCCCATGTCTCCAATCAATTTTTATTAGATCATAGTAGTCAACATTTTAACCTTTTCTATGATCTAGGGGGAGCAGGTGATAGTGATTGATACCCACATAAGATTTCATATTAGGTATCAAACATATCTTAATCTCTTGGATTTTGTCACATTTTAAAAGGGAATCAATGACAAGAGTTATTTCTTGTATGTTGTGTCCACCTTTTTGACGATGATAAGGAGGAGATAGATATGGATTATGTAAGTCATATAGGGAGTGTTAGTGCACGGGTACGGATCATGGTAAAGTATCCACATACCCGACCCATTTGGTGCCAACAACCCGAAACCCGTCTCTTAAAGCGAAGTATTACCGAGTCAAACGAACGGCTCACTCGATCGTTAAGCTCCCCCTGAGTATCAGCGGGAGGTTAATGTAGCTGAATAAATGGGCAGCCGTTTTCTCGAATCCCAGAGAATATCGCGCTCGAATCAATAAGGGACAATTACATACAATCAATGGGGAACAACCTATAAATACTCGAAAGGACAAAGGTAAAGGGGTTCCAATTACCAAGTACGAGATCTAATACATAGACTCTACTCTTTCAGCTGATAATTCTTCCACTACAGAGCTTACGACGTCAGATGTGAGACGAACCTCCATGGGTCGATCTCAGCTACTCCAAGCTCCATCTCTTCCTTAAGTTTCCATACTAACTTAAGCATTGGAGGGGATTTGGGTCGGGACCCAGATCTGACCCCCCTGACGTTTCTTTGTGGTGTAGATCGCCAAGTCTCTGTATCCTGTGAGGGTCACCTCAGAGCTTCCCAGCCACGACCTATCGACGTACAAGCTGCTCGAGGGTCGATCAAGCACCACATCCCAATCAACATCCATCAATCGACCCAGGTTCTTCCAACCTCGGGTCCATTCAACTTGATGACGAGGTTCCGACTCTGCACGAAGGGACCACGTCAGCTAGACAACTGTCTTGGTCATTCTTGGCCTTAACAGTTTGGTGCCGTATGTGGAAAATCAAGTCGACATCCCAGTCAACGACATATCTCGACCATGTCGACTCACCCATCAACACCCTCTGATGATGCCTTGGTACCTCCCAGCATCGGCCTCATTAACATGATAATGGATAGTCCTCCGCACACGGAGCTGTCAACCTCGCTCTAGAGTTCCTACGCCGGAAGGTTGATGACAATATCCATGGGGTGAAAGCACCCTAGAGATTCTACACCTCCTATCTCCTTCTCAAATGACGATCTAGAGGGGTAGAACTGCTGCATGATGATGCTGTCATCATCACGGCCACCGTTAACGAGATCGCCGTAAAGAGATTACTCGTCGATGTCATGCAATGTGCTTTTCTTCACCATGTTGGACTGAATGAGGCTGTCCTCCGTAGAGTTGACACCTTGTTCGGGACCCCTAGTGGGATTCACCGGACACTCTGCCCCAATAGCGAGCATCATCAGCCTACCGGTGACCCTCGGTACATATCCGCAACAAGTCACTCACCTGACCAATTTCATGGTGGTAAAGATCAACTCGGTACAACTAAATCATTGGGAGACCACTACTAAACTCTATAGAAGTGGTGGTCTCAACTTTCTATCAAATGATCAAATTCCAGACTCCCAAAGGAGTCGGGAAAGCGAGAGGAAATCAGAAGCAAGCACGGTCGTGCTATACACTGTCCACCGCTTTGAGAAGGATTGGACAGGTAGACCCAGTCGATCCCAAAGGCAAAGATCGACATCCCACGACAGTCGAAGAGACGGAGAACATCCGGATCTCTGAAGAAGAAGGGTAGACTGTCTCTATTGGTTTAATGCTCCCTTTCGACCTAAGGGAGCGGTTGATCGCTCTCTTGAGAGAGCATGCATGCGTTTTTGCCTGGTCCCCAAAGGATTTGCCCGGTATCGACCCCAAGGTGATATCCCACAAGCTGGAGGTCGACTCGACTTCTAGACCCATGAAGCAAAAGAAGATGAACATGGGGGGGGGGGGGTAAAAAGATGAAGGCTGCAATCGAGGAAGTGGATCAACTTCTGGAGGCAGGCTTCATTCGAGAAGTCAAATATCCTGATTGGCTCTCGAATGTCGTGATGGTGAAGAAGGCAAATAGAAATTGCGTATGTGTGTCGACTTCACCAATCTCAACAAAGCCTGTCCGAAGGATAGCTACCTCCTGCCCCAGATCGACCACCTGGTCGACAGTGCTTTGGGCTAAGAACTCCTCAGCTTCATGAACACATTCTCAGGATATAATAAGGTCCAGATAGCATCGGAGGATGAAGAGAAGACTTCTTTCATCACCGATCGAGTTATTTTCTGTTATACCAAAATGCCATTTGGTTTGAAGAATGCAGGGGCCACATACCAATGCATGATGAACGGAGTCTTCAAGGCTCAAATCGGGAGGAACCTAGAAGTCTATGTTGATGACATGCTGGTTTAGTCGAAGAGGCCAACGGATCACATTGCGGATCTCTGGGAGATATTTGCATAGATCCGGAGATACAAGCTTCGACTGAACCCTGCCAAATTTACCTTTGTGGTTCGATCAGGGAAGTTCCTCGGTTTTATACTGACGAATCGAGGGATCGAGGCCAACCCCGACAAGATCATGAAGATCGTAACGATGACAGAGCCTTCGACCATCAGAGAGATCCAAAGGCTGAACGGAAGAATAACTACTTTATGCTGGTTCTTGTCTAAGTCAGTCGAGAGATCGTTGCCTTTCTTCAAAGTGTTGAGAAAGGCGATAGCTTCTGCCTCAAATGGTAAAAGGGTCACTGAGTGGGACGTAGATTGCAAGAAAGCTTTCTCCGAACTAAAAGAATACCTCTGCAGCCCACCACTCATGACCAAGCCAGACAAAGATGACCAACTCATTATCTATCTGGCCGCAACCATGGAGGCAGTAAGCTCGGTACTCGTCAAAGAGGACTCGGGAGTGCAACGACCTATCTAATATGTCAGTCAAGTCCTCCGAGGCACCGAAGTAAATTGCTCAAGAATAGAGAAGATGGCCTTCGTGCTGATCCAATCTGCGAGGAGGCTACGACCATACTTCCAAGCGCACACCATCTTGGTTCTCACTAATACACTTTTGGAACAAACCCTAAAGAGGTTGGATCGTTCGGGGAGAATGAAAAAGTGGGGATTCGAGCTGAACAAATTTGACATCCAATTCAAGCCAAGGACCGCCATTAAAGGGCATGCTCTCGCCGATTTCATCGTCGAACTCACTTACGAAGTTAGGCCGATGGAAGAGGTATATGTTACTAACATATAGCCCGATGCTACCCCTTCACCCTCGACAGGTCTTAATTCTTCAGCCGATGCGATTGAAGACGAGGGAACGTGGATCATACAAGTTGATGGTTCAGCCACCCAAACCAGGAGCGAGCCGGAATAATTGTCCAAATGTCAGTGGACAACATATTCGAGTATGCTCTCTGCTTCGATTTCCAAACCACAAATAATGGTGCAGAATACAAAGCAACTATCAACTGACTCCAATTGGCTCGAGCTTTAGGAGCAAAGGTGGTCCAACTACTCAACGATTCTAACCTCGTCGTCCATTAACTAAACGGAAGCTTCGAGACCCGCGAAGACACAATGCAGAGCTACATGCAAGTTGCTAAAGCGGAGCTCACCAAATTCAGACGAGCAGAAATCCACCATGTACCAAGGTCGAAGAATCACCGAGCTGACACCCTTTCGAAGCTCGCATTGTCCTCCCCTGCGGGACTCAGTCGGACAGTGTATGTGCAACGTCTACCATACCCCAGCATGCTGGAGCGGGAGCAGGAACTGTTGAGCCTCGACCGAGGGTCACTTGGATGGATCCTATAATCTGTTACCTGAGCATGGGGGGGGATTGACCGAACCGGTAGAGGCGCGAAAGCTAGAACAAAAGGAGTACCAATTCGTTCTACTAGACGGTTCATTGTACAAAAGGCAATGGACCAGGTATGACGTTTTCCCCTACCTCAAATGTTTAGCCTCGTAAGAAGTGCTCTATGTGATTCAAGAGATCTACAAGGGCGATTGCGAGAACCATTACAGAGGAAAAGCAATAGCTTTGAAGGCTGTAAGACAAGGTTACTTCTGGCCAACCATGTTCAAGGACGCAGTCAAGTATGTGCGGAAGTGCCCGACTTGCCAGAAGTTCCCAAAGATTAGCTCGGCCCCTCCAACTAATTTGATCCCCATCATCAGTCCAGTACCCTTCGCTAAGTGGGGATTGGACCTCCTTGTTCCGTTCAAACAAGCGAGCAGGCAACAGAAATTCCTGATAGTGGCAATCGACTACTTCATGAAATGGATCAAGGCAGAGCCCCTGTCCCGAATCACCTGGAAGGAGGTCAGGAGCTTCATCTAGAAATCCATTGTCTGTCGGTTAGGCATCCCACAATCCATTGTGACGGATAATGGGACACGATTTGACAGTGCAGGCTCCAAGGATTTCTGTTCCGAGCTGAAGATCAAGCTGCATTTCGCCTCTGTTGCACATCCCCAGTCCAATGGATTGGCAGAGGCTGCTAACAAATGCATCCTTGGACCCCTTCGGAAGAGAATAACCGGGTTCGAGGGAACCTGGCCGGAAGAGATCCCTGGCATACTATGGTCGTACAGAACGATCCACAATACCTCAACATGCGAAACACCATTCATGCTTGCTTATGGTTGTGAAGCTGTCGTCCCAGTGGAGGTTAATGAACGACCAATTCGTCTCCAATACTACGACGAAGAGAGAAACTCGGATGGACTCGAACTCAACCTACAACTGGTCGACGAGGTTCGCGAACGGGCTTTGGCTCGGTATTTTAACTCCAAGGTGCACGGACGTAGCTTCTGTATAGACGACTTGGTGCTACGTAAGGCTGCTTTCACTCCCGAGATCCTCAAGCAAGGAAAGCTCGCTGCAAAGTGGGAAGTACATTATAAAGTGATCGATGTGCTCAGTCCTGCCACCTACCGGCTCGCTACATTAGATGATAGGGAGATACCCCATCCTTGGAACGCTGAGCATTTGCAGAAATACTATCAATAATTGTGCCAGCGATGGTAAATACATTGAATGATCGAAACTTATCTTTGTCTTATATCTTATGCTAAGTCATGATAAATACAAATTCGATCGTTTTTCAATGTCTGTCTAATGATTTCTAAACCTAGTCGTTAGACGTAAGCCGAGGAATCACCCCTTGCCATTGAATGACCCTCGACCGTCGTCGGCCGTAAGTCGAAGGGGCCTTGCCCCTCGACACCGAATGACCCTAGTCATCAGCAGTAAGCCAAGGGATCACCCTCGCCACTGAACGACCCTCGACCGTCGTCGATCGAAAGTCGAAGGGGCCTCGCCCCTTGATTTGTGTTCAATATTACATATTTAACCCCCCATTTAGCCCTATATTGTGCTCATGTGATGCTACATTGTTCTCTAATTCATACGTATTTTCTACACATTTATTTATTAGAGAAAACACACTATTTGAGCACAAAACAGCAATTAACGACGTATTTCTGCACGTATTATATTTTTCCTAGCACCGTCTCGATCTTACGATTCCAACGACTATTTATTTGTATTTTTCTGAGATCTGTGCTAATTACTGTGTATTTTTGAATGCAGAATACAATTTAAATGGAGAAATACGCAATTAAATACGAAAATACGCGCGGAAATACGTATCCGTATACCCCGATGCGCTCCACAGACGGACACGTGGCGTAGTGATAGCCGTTGGATGCTCATCCAACGGCGGATAACGACTCACAGATGCGGGCTACGTGGCTTATTCGTCGCCGTTGGATCTTGATCCAACGGTCGCCATCAAGCGAAACGAGAGCAGCGGATCGAGATCCGGAGGGACACGTGTCGGCCATCCGTGCCTCCAGCGCCGCATCCAACGGCCACGAGCGGAGGACGAAGTAATCTCATTAGAGGCGACGCGGCGTCGTTTCGACCGTTCGATTTCGATCGAACGGTTCGAAATCCGCCCGCTCGAACGCAGAACGCAGTGAAACTCGGGGACGCGTGGCAGCAATCTAACGCACCCCCGCCACATCGAACGGCCTCAAATCACCCCGCACTCGAAATCATTTTCGAACGTAAAGTGGCGACGTGGCACCATCGCAACGGCTGCGCAACGATCCAACGGCGAGAAGCAAGCCCGAACGCGAACAGGAGAGCGCGGAACTTCGAGCTACATGGCGACATCCGGACGGTTTACGCAATTGATCAAGCGGCTGGAGACGATCCCGCCTTTGGATCCGCGAGCGAGGCGAAAGAAGCGGTATTTTGAGCGACGTGGCGAGCTGTAAGCCTTCCGATCCCAAATCCAACGGCTACAAACGAATCGGGCGCGGAACGACGAAACGAAGCGGCTTCGCGCGAATTTTAAAGGGACACGTGGCGTGTCCTGGTCGAATCCCGCAATTTTGAGGGTTGATCGGACGGCCACGAAATGAGGCGGTTTGGATGAGCGGCTGAGATCGCTCAGCAGCTTAATGGATGCGGGTTTAGACCCGTTAGCGCTCCCCAAACCCGCAATCTTATTATAAAAGGTATTTTAGGGTTTTTTGAGCGTATTCAAGCAGATTGGGGCGTATTTTGGGCGTATTGGAGGCTCTAGAAGCCGTATTTCCCCTCTGAAAAATTCTGTAAAATTCCAGAGGCTATTTTCTTATTTCCAGAGAGTTTTGATGTATTTTCAAGGATATTTGGTGATGAATTCTTAACTTAAACTCCTTATTTAGTGCTTTTTCTACCGTATTTTGCTATAATCTTGATGTATTTGGCTATGGAACTTGTTTATTCTGAAATTATGAGTAGCTAGAACTTATTTGTGCATGGTATGGAGTAGTTAGGGGCTATGATTTGTGTTAGTTTGGTTGAAATTCCATGTGCTTAATCGTTAAACGTCGCTAAAATTGTAATCTTTGTTCGTAAATCGACTTTTTTAGATTCCAAAAGAATTAATTAAGTTGACGATCGCCCCAAAAGGGTGAGTTTTGATCTCCCCAAAAGGGAGTTTCATACCGTAGTTTTGATCTCTCCAAAAGAGAGTTTCATATCGTATTATAGCTTTAGCGACGATCTTTTTGAATATTTTGTTTTAACCCCCAAAAGGGCATCTTCCGATGAATTTCTCCCAAAAGGAGAATTCATTGAGTTATATTGGATATTTTTCCCGGTGAATTGCTCCCAAAAGGAGAATTCATTGTGATATATTCATCAACCAAATTAATACGAATCGTTGACCCTAACGAACCCCTACCATGTGCAAACTTTTTATAGGTATTTTCATACACGAATTTCTTTGTTCGCACATCACCATCACGCACTTTCACACCATCACCATCATCGTTGAAGTGGTTAGTTTCTTTTCGTAGGATTTCTATTTGATTTGAATTGTGGTTGCAACAGATTTCTTCCCGTGGATTCGACACCTGGACTCCCAGGTTTTACTACTTGAACGGACTCTTGCACTTGAGAGAGAGCACCTTTCCGGTCCCACCACCCCTCGCCACCGAACGACCCTAGTCGTTAGTCGTAAGCTGAGGGATCACCCCTCGCCACCGAACAAACCTAGTCGTCAATCGTAAGCTGAGGGATCACCACTCGCCACTGAACGACCCTAGTCGTCAGCTGTAAGCCGAGGGATCACCCCTCTCCACTGAATGACCCTCGACCGTTGTCGGCCGTAAGTCGAAGGGGCCTCGCCCCTCACCATCAAACGACCCTAATTGTCGACCGCAAGTCGAAGGGGCCTCACCCATCGCCACCAAACGATCCAAGGCATCATTCATGAACCGAAGGATTTCCCTCATCGAAGGATCATCCACTCGGGTTCAAACTACGGCTGATGACCTAGAATATCACCCTTATTGGGTGAATATGCCTAACTTGTCAACGACTCAACTTACCATCGGTTTGTAGAAATTCAAAAATTGCGTCGTTGAGGGGACATACACACGCAATACTCAAATGTATGAAAACGCAGTTGCAAAAGTTTTCATTATTTCAAAACCAAAAGACATGAAAACAAAAGGCCAACATAAAACCTACGCTAAGTTCTACTAGCATAGGAAGGAGGAGCACCCTTTGGTACAAAGACGTTCTGGAAAGCTTCCTTTGCCTTTGCAAACCTCGCCGTGAGCTCCTCCTTCTCCTTTGCAGTGGCTCCCTCGAGCTCAGTAACTCTGGCCTGGAACTCAGTGGCCTTTGCTTTACAAGCCTCTGCCCATCTCTCAGAGTCGAAAGCTTTGGCTCAGAGCTCGATCGCTTCCCTCTTCAAAGCATCGAGGTCCTCCTGGAGCTGAGACATCTCCATCCTCCAATGAAGCTCGGTAGACTTGCGGAGGTCAGACATGGACGAGAGACTATTTTTGGCCTTTACAGCCACCCACTCGGCCTCTGCCTTGGCTGCGAGGGCTCTCTCTAGGCTCCCTTCCACCTTCCTCGTCCGGGCCTCGAGCTCGAACACCTTGTACCAAACGGTTCCACCCGTCGACCCCCTTCGATCAGGTCGATGGCCTGGCGGTGCAATACAGCACCAAGGATGGACATCTGTAGAAAGGATCGGTCATGGACGGCCAAATTGCAAGTCAATTAATAGAAGGCAGACGACGTACCTAATATCTGCTCCCCACAAAGAAGTTGGCCACCCGTTCGAGGTCCCCCTGAAGGAGCTCCAGATCCAGAGGGAGGATCGAATTCTCCACTAACCGAGCAGTCGTCCTGAAGTCTAACATGGCCGAATCTTCCCTTCCAACGACGAAGGGAGGCTGGTGAGGATCGCCTCGTGTGGGTCCTGAGGGGCGAGACGAGAGCTAGTTGAGCAGCAGGACTTGGTCGAACTCCGCGGGGATCGGGCCGACCAAAGAAACGGGTGGCTCGATACCACCACATGGCCATTTATCTAGAAGAGGTGTTGCGGGAGTCTGAGGCACCGAGGAGGTCTCGATCACCCCCTGAGACTCGAGAGGGGCTGCCCCTAAGCCTTTCGCCATGGGCAAAGATAAAGTTCTTTCCTCCTCTACTCGCCTTCTTTTCTCTGACTCCTCCCTAGCATGGGAGGAGTTCCCACGTTTCTTGCTGATGGTCTCCATGTTCCCAATGACCTCAACAGTGTCAGCGTCGTCCACCACCAGCGGCTCTGAAACGACGACGGAGGCGGGGGGAACAGATTGAGTAACGGCCTGGTTCGAGGCCTCCCTCGAGGAGGCATGAGAAGAAGGCCTTGAGGTTTGCCTGACCTCGCCCCCTCAGAGGAAGAGCTCTGATTGATGGGAAGGGGAGACCGAGCACTCGACCCTTCTGTGCGAGCGCTCGACCCTTCTGTGCGAGTGCTCGACCTTTTAGCGCTCCTCTTCTTCTTACGCTGCTCCCTCTAGATCTGGACCATTCCAGAGTCACCACTCCTACGAGCTCCGTTAGTCATATCTGCAAACAACGGATATAATTATCATGAGTGGTTGTGATAAAAACTCAGAAGCAGTGCACATTACCCGAGCTCCACAACACAATCTTTAGTCGCTGGCCGTCAAACAGGTACGAGGTCAACCTCTGTCGCCATGGTCGGTTTAGAAGGAGTTTTACCGCCTCAACCTCACCCGGCGTCAACCTGGCCTCAACCTCTTCCGGTGTTAACCTGGACTCTTCAGCATGTTCAGGACTCAGAGAGCTCCAACCATTGAGCATCGGCCCAAGGTCGGGAAGTACGACAAACACAAAAGTGTCTTTCCAACCAGGATCAGAAAGTGGGAGGTCGTATATGAGCCTCCTCATCGAACGAGCAATGCTGTGATTCCACACTTTGCAGGGATCGAGTATTATCTGGATGAAATACTTGAACAGCCAAAGGGATAGCCAAACACCACAAAGCTCACAAAGCACAATAAAACCGATTAAAGGAGGAAGGGCTTAGGGTGCAAGCTGACACAAAGAAAGCCCCAAAGAGCATAGGACTCTACGATGAAGGGATGAAGAGGAAAATGGAGACCAAGGCGAAAGACTTTGAGATACACTCCAACCTCGTTCTTTTGAGGAAAACATACCCTCTTATCCAAATTGGGGATCCTAACCTTAAAAGGAGGGCAGAGGCAACCCAGCCAAACATCGGCAACTAAATCAAAGGAAAACTTAGGCGCCATCTCCAAGATCACTCTGGGAACCTTCGAGCCATGGTCCCTCCGACGAATGGGAAGATCTGGTTCAATATGAATCACTTTCCCCTTACCAGGAACTTTCTCGCATGGAGGAGGACAAAGGCATGCCACGAGCTCTTCATAGGACGGCTCCTGCATCTTGACCGGTGCAAACATTCCTAACAGATCTAAAGAAGAGTCAGAATCAATCAGGAAAAGTACCTTAGCAAGAACAAGCAAACTCTGAAGAAGGAAACAATGAAATCAAGCTTTCGAAACGAAGAAGAAGGCGGAATAGAAAAATCTTTTCTCTTCCCACACCTTTATTTTATATGGAGGAGTTCAACCGACTGACATTCGATGAACGACACGTGTCCAAAGCCGGCCACAAGAAGTGGTGGAGATCAATTCAAAGACGAAAGGGTTTTAGCGGTACAAATCAAATCAAACGTTTCAAAACATATGCACATTTAAGGAGATTACACATCATGCAGTCTTAATCAACGCAGTTTCTGAGGCACGAATGATGGGGGCCATTGTTAGTGCACGGGTACGGATCATGGTGAAGTATCCACATACCCGACCCATTTGGTGCCAACAACCCGAAACCCGTCACTTAAAGTGAAGTATTAACGAGTCAAATGAACGGCTCATTCGACCGTTAAGCTCCCCCTGAGTATCAGCGAGAGGTTAATGGAGCCGAATAAATGAGTAGCCGTTATCTTGAATCGCAGAGAAGATCGCGCCCAAATCAATGAGGGACGGTTACATACAATCAATAGGGAACTGCCTACAAATATCTAAAAGGACAAAGGTAAAGGGGTTCCAATTTCCAAGGTACGAGATCTAATACATAGACTCTACTCTTTTAGCTGATAATTCTTCCACTATAGAGCTTGCAACTTCAGATCTGAGATGAACCTCCGTGGGTCGATCTCAGCTACTCCAAACTCCCTCTCTTCCTTAAGTGTCAATACTAACTTAAGCATCAGAGTGGATTTGGGTCGGGACCCAGATTCGACCCCCCGGACGTTTCTTTGTGGTGTAGATCTTCGAGTCTCCGTATCTTGTGAGGGTCGCCTCAGAGCTTCCGAGCCTCGATCTATCGACGTACAAGCTCCTTGAGGGTCGATCAAGAACTGCATCCTAATCAACATCCATCAATCGACTCAGGTTCTTCCAACCTAGGTTCGCATTCAACTTGCTGATGAGGCTCCGACTCAGCACGAAGGGGCCATGTCAGCTTGATAATTGTCTTGGTCATTTTTGGCCTTAACAGGGAGAGATATGGTTTATGTAATCATGCCTTTATATGTCACAATTGTTTTGAAGCTTTATTGGTTTATTATTTACAATTTGTGCATATAAGTAGGGGGAGCTCATTAGCATTGTGCTTTATTTATTTATCTTTTACATAATATGTGTCATCATCGAAAAGGGGGAGAATGTTAGGTATTGGCTTTTTAGACCAATATAGTTTTGATGATGACCACAACATTATGTTGTTGCTAATGACTCTCAATGTTTTTGTCTCATGTTTATCAATTAAAGAATAGTATTTTGGAGACTAAAAGCTTGGTGAAAGGATGGACATCAAGAGGATCATTGCCATAGACTGGAGCTTGATGAAAGGAAGCTCATCAAGAGGTGTCAAAGCTTGGAAGATGATGTGGAGAATCAAGGCTATCAAGCTTGAAGAGTAGTGCACTTAGAAGTGAATGAATGTAATCCATGTAATATTTACATTTATGTCTTTTACTTTTTTGTGTGAGTTAGGTTGTCTTGATTAGATGGTCATACTTATTCATGCATATGCATAAGCCATCTTAGTGAACCTTAGGATCATTATAGAAACAAATCCAAAAGGTTCCATATGCCAAAAACTCAATTGGAGTTTTTGGACTTCCAACATGTGCTTGTTGAAGGCATGACAAGCGACTGGTGGTTCACCAGGTGCCTGACCATCCTTCGATAGGTGGCAGTTATGCACTAGCTCAAGTTAATTTTCTTAACACCATTCTTGAGTATTTGGTACATGCGACTGAAGTACAATTGACAGGCATATGTGAACCAACAGGAGGCTGATCTTTGTTCAATAGTCGCCTGGTGCACAAAGTGCGTAACATGTCATTTTTGAGCTACAATCATGTAATGACCCGCTTCCCTAAAGACACCGGAAGCAAGAACGTTACGAGGTCCGCATGAACTGGAGCGGTGAAGCTCGAGTTCAATGAGCGTCTGTGATAACAACAACACGGCAGGTCCTTGCATGCATTTCAGAACAATAAGAAACATTCATAAAATTAAAGCCACATCCTGAAAAATGTCCATACACGAAATAAAGCGAAAAGCCACAGCTGGGCCAAAGTAACTACAAGGAAACGTAAACTAAGCAAGTACTGAAAATAAAACTAAAGGAAGGCGGCAACGGGGTAGGTCTCTAGTCCTCCGCAGGGAAAGACTCAGCATCAACGGCAAACTCTTGGCTCTCTAAGTCAGGCGTCTCAAAGGGATCCTCCTGGTACTCTCGCTCGGGATCTGACATACATCCAAAAACATGAATGTATGTCAGCAAGGGTCTGCAAGTGAAGGTCAAAAACCCAAGGCAAGGTGTACAAAATAATATTGAATTATGAAGCATTAATAGTTTTATACGAGATGTCAGCAACAAGTTTTAAGCATGGCAGTTCTAAGTGAAGTAAAGTAAAGGATTTCTAACATGGCAGTTCTAAAACAGTTTAAGAAGTAAAGTAATGAGCATGGTATTTTTTTTGATTTATTAATATGGAAATTTAACTGAGACAACAATAGTAAATACAAGTTCCATGTCAGTGTTTCCTATCTCTCATAGGGTTCACGCCTTTAAGACGTGATGAGTGGATCGTTCTTCTCATAGGGGTTTTACCATGATTGACACTACCCACCGCATGCGGGTGGTGCTCTTAAAGAGAGGGTCCCTTCATAGGCTTAGTGGTCGCTTAACCCTAACCCCACCCCAGATTTGTGCTGGAACATGAGCCATCCTAGTCGACTCACACGACATCACGAAGTCACGATTTCACCTTTGAGACGCACGATTTCACGATGTCTCCCATTATTTAAACATTCCAAAAATAACCAATCAAGATATGCACCAATTTAAAACATCAATATTTCTCATCGTACAATTTTTACAATAATTAAAAAGAACGTCCAACAGGTTGATTTAATGAACATGCTACATATAATGATTTTCTTTGCCAATGTTTAAAACTAAAACATACCAAGTTATATGTCGATGCGTTACATTTTAAGTCTAGAACATCATGGTATTATTTTCATGCGTCATTTCACGTGCATATTTCGAGTTATACAGCTTTAAATGAAAATGACTATTAAAGCATCCAACTTTAATAATTCACAATAATTTGTACACTTGCCTGATTTCAGCGTTCTGGGTGTCGTTGGGTTCGTCTCGACGAGTACTACGCTACGGTGAGATTGGTTTGCTGGTTTGATTAGACATACAATCGAGTTAGGTTCTTTCCAACATAATAAATGTTAAAATAATTCCTACGACGTCTAATAGTATGATTTTATTAAGTTCTCTACCCTAGAGTGTGGGTTATGATTAAGTAGAAGATAGATCTACTAACCGTTGTCGCAGCGGTGTAATGGAACGCATCGAGGGGCAGCAACGATGTGTACAGCATCTAATGGTGGCTACGACATGGGAACACATTGCGACAGTGAGGAGAGAAGTGGACAGCGGCGTCTACGGGTTACCGGGGTCTGCAGTTGGCCGGAGGGAAGGTAGAGCGGTAGTAGTTGGCGGCTTGAGGGGTCTCGTGGCCTGGGCATGGACTGAGGTGGGTGGCAGGCCGTGAGGAGAGGGAGAGGCAAACTGTCGACTGTCTGTAAGGGGATGCGGCGGTTTGCAAGTGGGAGAGGGGGCAGTGGCCGAGGAGAGAGGAATGGCGGCGGGTTCCTTGGGTTGCCGGAGGGAGGAGGGTGGTAGACTGTCGGCGTGGGGCTGTGCACGTGGAGAGGGTGATGGTCGGAGGGTGGGTCTCGTGCAGAAGGGATGGTGGCCATAGGTGACTGAAGGGTGGCGCATGGAGGAAGGCACTGTGGAAGACGGGGTTTGCGGCCTTGAGGGGTTTGTGTGGGTTGCCCAAGGGAAGAAGACGGGAGCAGCTCTCGACGGGGGGCTTTCTCTTGTTTAGGTTTTGTTTAGGGGCATGTGAGGGCTAGTCCCTAGGGTTGCAGGCTGGGTATACATTTTTTGTTTGGGTTTTGTTTCTTGTTGCGTGAAGGCCAGGGCTCATATTGTCTTGGGTTTTAATAGAGTATGGCTAGGGAGATTCACGTGAGAGAAAAATGAACCAAGGGGGTGGCAGCTGAGTGTAGAGGAGAGGGGGTAGGGTAATGTTCGCTGGGTTTTAAAAGGGAGAAGGGCACGTGAAGAGCCCTGGCTTGGGTGTATGCTGTAGGGAGAGGCTTAGGTTAGTCTAGGGATCTATATAGGGATGCGACTGAAGTTGGGTTAGCCTAGGTTTGGGGTTTTTGAGTATGAAAGGCATGTTTTAAGGCTAAAGGAAATATGGAAAGGACAAGGGGTCGATTAGGATTAAAGAGTGGAAATTTATTGCTAATTAGTATGAGTAAAAAATCAAATATCTAATATGGAAGGTAGATTTGAATTTGAATTCAAATTTGATATAGTAATCGCAATTAGCGTGAGAGTTAATAGCTAATAAAAAGATAAAAGTCTCCCTTGTAGATTTTTGGTAATAAATTCGAATTTAAAAATTAAAATTTGAATTAAGTATTTAATAAAATTATTTAATGGTAAAATTTAAACATAATAACGGTTAATGTAAATAAGGGAAGTTTGAAATTGAAATAATAGTTGGGAGAAATCATGGGGTTAAATATGGAATAATATCGAATTAGTTATGGGCTTTCAATAGGATTTAACTAGGAAAGTTTTCGAAAAGATTTGAATTTAAAAAAATATTTGAATTTGGAAATTTAAAATAATTATTTGATGAAATATATCATAGTAGTTCTAAAATAATTACGACTAAAACGTATTAGGGTTCGTAGCTAAAATGGGTACGTAGTATAATTACGCTTACGACAATATTAATACGAATACGGAAAGGATGTACGACAAGATAGGAAACGAATAAAATGTAGTATTAAAATACCGGCCGTTACATCCTACCCACCTTAAGAACGATTCCGTCCTCGAAATCCTATCAGCTAGGGTACAAGGAAAAACGTAAGGGTAACGCTCGCTTCTCCTGTTCTAATGTACATGCATCATACTCTCTACTACGCTCACACACCACTCATAAATAATGATCACCCCATCATACATAACGCTCAATCAATATTATTAATACTAATAATAATAGCAGCAGTAATACTATTGCTAACACTAGTTAATAACCATATTAATAATATTTGGCAATCACTCGTACATGACTAATTAAGTACATTAATGCCACACATCAATCATACATACACACACACACACACACACACACACACACACACACACACACACACATATACACTATATCATAATACAAAATTTATACCCGCATTATTATTAATACAAAATACACTGTCATATGTATACAATCATAATCCACAATTATATATACTGCATACTAATACATAAGTACAATCATATTCAATCAAGTGACACGCCAATAATACAACCATTTTCACATACTACGTAATACTACACACACTACATAATGCATATCACTACACGTGTATATGCGCACACAATACATAAACATGTCCTACTATATATATACTAGTCATAACCCATGCCCGCGGGCACGGTTCATTTAAGATTTTCCCTCGCGAAATCTTTGTTCCCAAACATTATTTACACAGTCAAATTTGTGCGGAACAACAAATTCGGCGTAGAACAATAAATTTGACGAGGGCACCCTTGAGTCGGAACAACAAATTAGCGTAAAAAAATTTCGTGGGCTCTTTCGGCGCGGGCTCCTTCAGCGCGAAGGGTGGAAGTGCATAAGTGTGTGTATGTGTATGGTACGTGGGTAAAAAGTGAAATGAGAGGGTTTTTTTAGCAAAAAGAGGAAATAGGTGGTATTCTGCGCAAATGTAGTGATTGAGGGGGTTTGAAAACAAAAGAAAAAAGTAGTGTTTTTTCCAAACACTTATCTCAACCCTTCTTTTACCAAGATTAAATCCTCGCCATTCTTCTATCAACCTCTTTATACATCAGCATGACATCAGCTTGTCCCAATCAGCCCTAGGATTCAAACATAGTTGTGTTTTAATATATATATATATATATATATGGTGCTATGGTCATTATAACATATCCACCTTAAGATCAAATCCGTCCTCAGACTTCCTTGAATAGGGCCGACTTAGGCATGAGTGGACTAAGGTAACTTTACCCCGGGCATACATTCCTTACAAGAATAATGCACACTTATATTCACACACTTACACATACATCAATTAGTCACTCATATATAGATACACGCATACACAGTACACTCATATTTATACTTATATTATTACACACCTACCTTATATTTACGCAAAAAAAATTTAGACGTACGTACTATAAGTTCACACAATGATACACAACCATAGTAATCTATATAGAGCTAGTATACTACTACACATACACATCTATACGTAGTTACAAACATACAATCATGTATACCTCCTGGTATACACATGCACATATATCATCCCGTAGGGGAAGTAATACAACTTTATAATTCTACTACTATACGTAAAACACACTGATTCATACAATACACACACACACACACACACACACACACACACACACACACACACACACACTTATAACTAAGCACATACCTATCCACGCATGAGCACACGCCCATACGCACTAACATATAAGTCATGCAGTATACTAAATTATAAACACACCTATTATAATATACATTACACTCAACATACACCTAATCTTACTAGTATACAATTACAAATATTGACAAGTACATCTAGAATATGTATACCTCTAGTAGGTAGTCAAACATCAATTCTAATACATGCAGGTATCCTGTAGCGATTTAGCTATTCACACATACGTACAAGTACGACGCTTACCACTATATGTATAACTATATGTATCACGCATAATATCGCATACGCATATGCACATTCGACACGATAGCCAACCATAATATACTAATATACTAAGGGTATGCTCACTCATATATGTGTGGGACACAAGGATCCACACACATGGGTCCACACACACTATCTATCTATACACTACGAACATCACAAAGGATCTACTGTTCCTATACCATAAGCTTGGTTCTGCCTCATACTCAACTCTTTTTGAGTGGAAATATTTCTCAAACTTTGACCAGTGAGAAATGTCTCCTAATCTTCAGGGTGAAGATGACATCGGTTAACTCCAAATCGTGAGTCGGATAGTTCTTCTCGTGAGTCTTCAACCGACGAGAAACATATACGATCACGCGACCATGCTGGTGCAAGACATATCTAAGTCCTTCTCCTGATGCATCACAAAGGTCTAGAGTCCTCCAGTCCTATCCGGTATAGCATGGACTGGTGCAGCCGTCAGCCTGGCTTTCAACATCTCAGAAGACTGCTCGTGAGAATCTGACAAAATAAACTTGGCGTCCTTTCTTGTCAATCGAGCCATGGCTCGTCTACCTGCGAGAATTTCTCGAGGAATCGATGGTAGTAACCAACCAATCCTAAGAAACTCCTGATGTCTGGTGTCGATCGAGGGGTTGGCCACTTCTGATTGATGCAACTCCTTTGGGTCGACAGAGATACCATCACCTGACATCACGTGTCCAAGGGAAGCGATACGGCCTGGCCAGAGTTTGCACTAGCTGTACTCGGCATACCAATGATGACGGCGAAGGGTCTCTAAAATAATCTGCAGATGTTCGGCATGCTCTTCCTCGCTCTTCGAATGGACCTAATATATATCTATGATTACCATTACGAATTTATTAAAAAACTCGGGGAATATGATACTCATGTGATTCATGAATACTGCAGGGTTGTTAGTCACACCAAGTGGTACGACAATGAACTCGTAGTGTCCATACTTTGGTCCGAAAAGCCGTCTTGTAGAAGTCTTCATTCTTGCCCTTCACTTGGTGATATTGACTCCTGAGATCCAATTTCGTGAAACTCGTGATCCATCGAGTTGGTCAAAGATGTCATCGATGCGAGGCAATGGTTACTTATTCCTCACGGTGACCTTGTCCGGCTCCCGATAATCCATGCACATTCTCCTCGATCGATCCTTTTTCTTGATCAACAGAACTTGTGCACCCTGAAAATGGATGAATCCTTTCTGTAACAGGTCGTCCAATTTCTTACGTCGCTCTTCTAGTTCTACAGGAGTCATGCGATAAGGCACCTTTGAGATCAGTCGAGTATTCAACACAAGTTCGATGCTGAATTACAACGCTCAATCAGGCGACAATCCCAAAAATATTCTCCAAAAATACGTCTTCGAATTCTCGAATCACTGCAGTCTTCTCTGGTTCGACTTGCATAGAAGCGACGGTTACTACGTTCTACTGGGCCCGAAATTTGATAGGTCCGAGCGAACAACTAAATGGAACTCTAAAATATAGTATGGTCCGAGCTGGGTGAGAAACCACTAAGGTGACTCCTAAGGTGATAATACTAAGTTTTAGCAAAGGTGTCTAACTAACAAGCACGTGTGTCTAATTAAATCTGTCTATAATCCTGGTCTAATGGGTTTCCCTATCATGAGGAGACAAGATACTCTAGTATATTTTGTGTACGAGGTAATCCTAGATGTTTTGGCCAATAATAGTATTTCTATTGTTCTGATGTTTGCAAATGCACGACATGCATGGGCCACAACTAAAACCTGTAACGCCTCGCTTCCCAAAAGACACCAGATGCCCCGCTTCCCAAAAGACACCGAAAGCAAGAATGTTACGAGGCCTGTATGAACTGGAGCGGTGAAGCTCGAGTTCAATGAGCGTCTCTGAAAATAACAACAAAGCAGGTCCTTGCATGCATTTCAAAACAATAAGAAACATTCATAAAATTAAAGCCACATCCAGAAAAATGTCCATACACGAAATAAAGTGAAAAGCCACAGCTAGGCTAAAGTAACTACAATGAAAACGTACACTAAGCAAGTACTGAAAATAAAACTAAAGGAAGGCAGAAACGTGGTAGGTCTCTAGTCCTCCACAGGGAAAGACTCGGCGTCAACGGCGAACTCCTGGCTCTCTAAGTCAGGTATCTCAAAGGGATCCTCCTGGTACTCTAGCTCGGGATCTGACATACATCCAAAAACATGAATGTATGTCAGGAAGGGTCTGCAAGTGAAGGTCAAAAACCCAAGGCAAGGTGTACAAAATAATATTGAATTATGAAGTATTAATAGTTTTATACGAGATGTCAGCAACAAGTTTTAAGCATGGCAGTTCTAAGTGAAGAGTAAAGTATTTCTAACATGGCAGTTCTAAAACAGTTTAAGAAGAAAAGTAATGAGCATGGCATTTTTTTGATTTATTAATGATCGGTCCATATTTTACACCTTTTTTCAACATATTTGCATGCCATTTCGATCACCCATATCACGCTTTTCACGATTATTCGACGATATTGCGTTACTTTTCACTATTTCTTGATTTTGTCGGATTTCAGGAAATATGGAGCGATCGGGAGCAAAAATGAGCTTAAAGGATTTTCACCCACTCCGGAGTGTCAACCATGGCTCTTTTGAGGGTTATTCTGCAATGGAAGACGAGTGGAAAAAGAAAGAACGTCGTAGGAGCGACGAGGAAGAGAAAAGATGGAGATTGGGCATTTTCAGCATGCCACTCGGCCGAGTGAAGGAGTCACTCGGCCGAGCATTGAGACCCAACTCGGCCGGCCAGATTGGACACGTAACAGAGATGTATCAGCGTGCACTCGGCCGAGCATCGCACGCCCACTCGGCCGAGTTCGGAGACTCCGTCCGCCCGAGTGGCACCCAGACGACGGCGAGCCAAAATGTCCAACTCTCTGTAATTTGTCAGTCAACTACGAGCTCTGACTCGGCCGAGTACCAAAATCCCCTCGGCCGAGTGACATTTGCCGCTCGGCCGAGTGATGCCGAGGACACGCAGCGCCCAGATTTTCAGACAACCTCCCACTCTTTTGAAATCTGCTATCATTCCAGCAATCAAAGTATTTTTCTCATATTTTTTATGGATAATAGACTTCATGACGGTTCCAACACCGCCAAGGACGTGCCAATCGGAGATCGGATGAAATCTAGAGAATTTCTGCAAGTTCACGCTACAGTGCTGGAATTTCCACTCGGCCGAGTCACATTTTCCCACTCGGCCGAGTCGGCGACGGGCCCAGATTTTAAGTTGCGGTTTGGGCTGTTTTTGGGCACGAATTTGAGGGGTTTTCTAGGGTTTCTTACTAGGGTTTTGGGGGAGTATTTAAGGGGTTTGTAGCCACCATTGTAGAGGATCCCCATTATGTTTTCTTAGCCCCCATATGTTTTTCTTAGGATTAATTTAGAGGTTAGGCCATGCCCTAGGCCCCCTCTTGGATCTAAAAGCTTGTATTTTGGATTGAAGATCTTCATCAAGCTAAGTATTTTCTTCTTTTTATTTGAATCTTTGTTTTTCTATCTTTTTGTATGCAAGCAATGATTTCTATTGATTCTCATATCCTTATTGCTATGCTAGAGTAGATTTGTTGTTCTAGGGTTTGGGGATGAACCCTATGGATCTAATTTCATATTTGTGATGAATGAATTCTAAATTGCTAGAATTGCTAGGAGGTTAGGTTGTGATTGATTTCCTACGGATAGCTAGGGATTTCCATCGATTTGGGATTTGCAAGAGATTGGATGCTAATCGATGGGAAGGCCTAGATATTCGATTTAGGTTTACAATTGGGTTTCTCTAGATTTGGTTTGCAAGAGATTGGACCAAAGCTAGGATTTTTAATTGTAAATCTATACACATATTCGTTTGCAAGAGATTGGACGAATACGAACTATCACAACCTAGATCGTAACTCGAGTTTGCACGAGAGTGGGCTCGAGGGGCGATTGAACGATGATGTCGATCCTCATGCTAGTGGCTTAGGTTAGGGTTTGCAAGAGATTGGGCCCTAACCTAGGTTTTCTATAGACCGGCAATAGCGCGAGAGCGTGAGCTTGGTTCTACATTAAGTTGTGACTAGTTCACCTCAACACAAGTCTAGTAATATTGAGATTCACTATTTACGATGATGTATGACGATCCGTAGTGGGAATTCCCTAGCCCTAGACGTCTTTATTCGATTCTATATCCCCATACTTTGCCCG
>JAULAV010003124.1:0-50000 GCA_030789695.1 Scilla litardierei | reverse complement strand
ATATGAGTTAATCTCATATAGTGATGCCGATTTTACTGGATGCACATCCGATAGGAAGAGTACTAGTGGCACTTGCCATTTTCTAGGAAATTCTCTAGTTTCTTGGTTTTCCCAGAAATAGAACTCGGTATCATTGTCCATGACTGAAGCGGAATATATTACTGCGGGTTTTGCATGTGCACAAGTTTTTTGGATGAGACACACGCTCAAAGACTATGGTGTCAATTGTGATACTTGCCCTATCATAGTTGATAACCAAAGTGCAAATTGTCTTTCCAAGAATCCGGTTTATCACTTCCGTATCAAACACATAGATGTGAGACACCATTTCATTAATGATCATGTAGCTAAGAAGGACATCATCTTAGAGTACATTGAAACCCAAAAACAAATCTCCGACATCTTCACTAAACCTCTTAAAGAAGATTCAATTGTGAGGTTGCGTAGAGAATTAGGGATTATGGGTGAATTTGAATTATAGGAGTTCATACTTTTATGATTATTCATGCTTTGAACTCAAGTCATCGTTTCACTTCTCTTGTTTTGATATGTTATATGTTTTCATATATTTTTCAATGAGATGTATTTGAGATTTTGATGATTTTGTTTGTTTGGATTAATATACGTGATTTATATGTTAATCTATATTGTTTTGATAGTGATTTCATGATTACAAAATTGTTAGAGTATAGGTCTTAGGGTGAGCTGTCTCAATCCTCTTGATTTCAGACTCTATACATTTTTGGACCAGAACAAACGAATGTCAATCCTTTGACAGTCGCCTATCCAATTCTAATTTTTTCTATCTAAAATCTGTATTTTTTGCACAAGTGACTGATGTATATTTTCCAGGCACCTTTCTCTCCGATAGGCGACTGAACTTTGTTCATTAGGCACATGTCCTGATCTTGAAATGTCTCTGTCAACTCATCATAATTTTTGACCTTCTGTCAGGTGACAGTTGCATATTTTACAGGCGCATGTCACTTTGCCAGGCAACTGTGAATTACTTAACAGGAACCTGTCTATCTACCCAAGTCAGTTCTTTATCTTTTCGACCAGTCGACTGATGATTGCATATCAGTCGATTGTCCACGTCTGTGGCGGTTCAATAACTTAATCTGAGTCGTCGATCTGTCGATCCAATGGCCCAGATTCATTTGTCCCAACTTAAGTTATCGTGGGTGTCAGTTTTTCTCTCTCATCCGATCGATTTCCCTCGTCTTCCTCCTTCGAACGATGTCCGTCTCTTCGTCTTCCTCGTTGATTCGAAGCTCCTAGCCGTCGATTCCTCTCCCCGTTGACTCGATCGAGTTCTCGGATCTCTCCTCCTCCATCGTTCATCATGGGTTTGGTATTTCTCCTTCATTTCGAACCCTAATCAGTTGTTTCTTTCGTTTTTTATCATGGCACCAAAGACTGAAACTTCTTGGTTCAAACCAGTGAGGAAATTCTCGTGTTCCTCCTACTTACGTCATTTCAAAGTCTCCTCACCTAAGGGTTCTCCATCCTCACCCCGCTCTTAGAGTCCTCAGTCCTCGATGTCTTTCGGTGAGTTTCTGGGAATATCTGTCACTGACCCTCCTCCTTCAGCATCTGAGGCTGAACCCTCTCATTCGCATCCAGCTATGCCATCGTCTCCATCTCCTCCTACTCTGTCACCTGATCTACTCCTCATTTAGTTGAATGAGTGAGTCTCTGTGCTTAATATGAAAGTATCTGACATTGATCAGAAGCTTTCACTTCTCCTTGAGCTGTCATACAAGTCGTTTTTATATCAAGGATTTCATGTTCCAGCCTCCCTTCAGGCTATGTTTCCACCTTCTGAGGATTCTCCCCATTCTGCTATTCCTCCTACACCTACTGATGTTCCCCATCCTACCATGACACTCGGGCCCCTCCTGTTGAGGTCGCTTTGTCTCCTCCTGTCACTACCTCTCAGCCTATTGTGCAAGTTTGTACTGAGTCCAGTCAGCCATCTGTACTTGCTGCTCAAGGCATTGCTTCGTCATCTAAGAGGAAGGTTCCTATGTGCCCTCTTAGACGATCTGCTCGTGTGATGTTTTGTTGCTCAGGTCTTCCTTCGGATCACTCAGTGATCCATATCGATTGATGGTGTTTTGGCTTAGGACTAGTTTTTATTAGGGTTTGAGTCCATTGTTGTTTATATATAACTCTGGATGTTGTATTTGGTGCTTGTAGCACCTGTTATAGTATTAGGAGTTAGTCTCTTTTTGTACTCCTGGTTTACTTTTTGATGGATGTGGAGTGGTCTGTTATTCTGTGCACTCCATGCATCTTTGGATTATGTGTGTGTGTGTGTGTGTGTGTGATGTTTCTCTTTGTATATCTATATTATTTATATTGTGATCCTTTGTGCATTCATTGTGCAATTGTGTCTCTCTGTGTGCTCTATTATATACATGATGTGATGTGAGACATTTTCTTACCTTTGAAATGTTGATATTGGATTCTCGTTCATTTAGTCAACTAAAATTTCTTTTGTTGATGAGTATTTGGTATATATCATTGTGATGCACCTTCGTGTTTTCTCAATTTTATTATGGTATCACATTCTTTAGTCACTCATGATTGTTTTAGTACTTATTTAGCACTGTTGTTGTTTTCTACTCCCACCTTTTGGATCATGCCATGGGGGGAGAGAACTAAACATATTATAATTTTGTGCTAAGTAAATTCTTAACTTGAATCTAAGATTGAAGTTGCCTTAGATTCAAGGGGGAGTAAGATATAATGAACTTAGATTATAAAATCCTAAATTTCTAACATTAAAATCATTTCATTTATGCATATCTTACATGTTTGCTTCATTTGATCTATAGATGCCCTTATGTATATTGACTAACTTGATTGGCATCTATGTAGGGGGAGTAAGTATTCATTAAGCACAATTATTTATCTTTTTATTTATGTTTGTTTGTCATCATCAAAAAGGGGGAGAATGTTGAGTATTGGACTTCTCCCTACTTGGTGTTGATGATGAGCAAATATAAATACGTGTGACCAATCCCCTACTTGCAGTTAATCCATTGCATAAGCATATCATGAAGATCAATTAGCAATAGATGTCACTCAAGGATCAATCAAAGCATGAAAAGTGGATTGGATGATCAAAGATGATGAATGAAGCTCCTAGAAGACTTCAAGCTCATTCTATAGATAGAAGAGAGGCTAATACAAGATGTAATCTTTTTATTCTCTTCTAATATGTAGCTTAGAAGTAGAACTATGTTGGAGCACATACACATCTTTATTTCTGTCCTAGGAAATCAGTAGATCGCATTTCCTTGGCCTCCAATTCATAATTCTCAAGCATGTGCATTTTGGATTTCAACAGGCGACTGCTGAACGTTTTGCATGCGCCTGTCTCTAAACAGTCGCCTGTGATTTGTTCTACATTCATCTATTTTACACATACTTTATCATTAGTTTTTGGGCTTTCGGCTATAACTTTCATCAGGCAACTGTTGTACAATGTACAGGTGCCTGTCCAAGTTACAGGCGCCTGTGACTTGTTAGTCAGTCTCATGTCTCTCTCTTGCCCAAAGATTATTAACTTGGCTTCTTTCGACCAGACAATTGATGTTGGTTTCACAGTCGCCTGCCCATGGCACAGGCGCCTGTGAATGCTTTTTCAGTTGCCTGTCGATACTTGTTATGACACTTTGTGTTTTGACAAGTTTTGCAAGTTTTGGCCAGACAACTGATGTTGACTTGATAGTCGCCTACCCATGGCACATGCACCTGTGAATTCTTCTTTAGTCGCCTGTCGATCCTTGTCTTAACACTTGGTGTTTGACAAGCTCTGCAAGTTTCGACCAGACGACTGATGTTGGTTTCACAGTCGCCTATCCAAGGCACAGGCGCATGTGGATACCACATCAGTCGCATGTCCCTTCTTCCCAAAACTTGCAGAGTTTTCTCAACCTACTCATGTTTCACTCAGTTTCCTGTAGAATGTTTCTCAGTCACCTGTTAGGTTTACACATGCCTGTCAGACCTTCATCAGTCGACTGTCCTATGTGGTAAGTTACTGTTTGAATTCTCACATACCCTCTGACACAGTGCAGCAATCGACTGTGGTTTCTTCATCAGTCGTGTCGAGTGTGTAAATTCTATATGTTGGCTGTTTCTCCACGGATTTCAAAGGATTTTTGGGGGATTCTGTTTGAGGGTTTTAGAGAACCTATAAAGAGGGCTTCTAATGTTCCATTAAGAACTTCTTGATCATCTCTTGAAAACCCTTAGCTTTCATCTTCAAGTTTTCAAAGCTCTCAGATCCAAAAGCCCTAGATTTCCAATCTCATTCTCTCTTGCTCTCCAACCTAGAATCAAAGTGATATCCTCTAGGCAATTGGTGGTGACAAGAGAAATGGCTCTCTCTTCTTGGAAGAGACTTCAACACACAACACACTTTCTCCTTCAAGTCCTACTTCAAGGCATAGGTGATTGTAAGTATTCATATCTTTCGATATTAGTTTACTCTCGGTTTGTGAGAGTGGTTCAAGTTGTGGGAGTCAAGGACATCGATTGTGTTTCGATTTCACTTGTAGGGTTGCTACAAGTGGGTTTAAAAGAAACCTCAAGTTAGGGTTCTTACTTGAGTATCCGGAGGTATCTGGGTGGAAGAGACGTAGGATTACCGGGAACAAGTCGGGAGTTGTTTTGGGTAATCAGAACCCTTGAAACATACTTTGTGTTAGCATTGTTTCATTTTGGGTTTATTTACAATTCCGCATTTATTGTTGTTAGGAATTTAAATTGGTATAACTAGTGTTTAAATTTTATAAACACTATCCAACCCCCCTTCTAGTTTTTTCCTCATAGCCAGGGTCCTTACAATCACTCATTATAGATCTGTCTTACAATGTACTACATAGTTGAACTGTGACTGTTACTAAACTGTTTTTATATAGAAATAGATCGACCTGTTAAGTTAAGTCTAAGTTATGTAGAGGAGCTCATACAGAACAAATGACACTATTATTGTATTGAATGACAGTACTACCGAACTGATTGACTGAACCGAACTGATTGAATGAACTAAACTGATTACTATGGATTCTAAACTATTGAGCATGACTCCATCTATATGACTTAGGCCGATCTACTGGACTGTACCAACCAAGATCGCACTTAACGAAACTAATGATTAGAGACCGAACCAAACTATATTAACATCGGGGTTTAGGAAGCTCTTAGTTAAAGGTTAGACGTAGTGACTGATGCCGTTGTCTGGACTGAATGAATGCTCGATCGCTACTGAACTTGACTGGGTCCCCTACTGAACTTGTTTGGACCATACATATATTTGGCCAATGAGAGCTTGCTCGTGGTACGAGGTGGCTATTAGATTACTCTCCACTCCTTTAGCTCTGAGTTATAACACAGACTCAGTTAGACCAGATAGATAACGCAAATAGCTCAGATAGATTGGATAGCTAGTTCTGACTGTCTTTTCCACGGTTTTACTCTTAAACCGCGACCGATCTGCTAGTAGGATGATATGCTCCTATTTTACATATTTTATCGCATATTTTCATGACATATTTCACCCTCCAAACCCCCATTTTAATTGCTTTTGTGCTATTATTTGGAACAATATGACATTCAGAGCGTTTATGTCCATTTCAGGGATTTGGAGCGATATTGGAGCAATTTGGAGTCAATAAGACGATCGACGACGTGAGAGCACCAAGAAGACTCATGATGACATGATTGAGGTGCCAAAGAGGAGAGAAGGAGCGAAGAAAAGGAGAACGAAGAAAGCATGGTTCTATAATACCATGACTCATGGATTCCAGGTCACTCGATCGAGCTATGATGCTGTGAAGGAATCGAGCCACCCAAAGTGCTGGAAACATGATAGCCGTGCACTATTTTCAAATCTGCTATCACCTGGGATTTTTCAGTATATTTCTGATATGTTTTCCAGATTGTAGACTTCAAGACGGTTCCAAGGCAACTAAGAATGCACCAATCGGAGTTCGGATGAGCTCTAGAGAATTTCTGCAAGCTGATGCTACAGTTCTAAAATCTGTTTTCAGCACCCTATTCGACCGAGCAGCACCGTACTCGACCGAGCAGAGTGCTGCAGTGCTGAAATTCTGCTGAACATCAACCTACTCGATCGAGAAGTTGGCTGCTCAACCGATCAGCTGCATACTCGACCGAGCAGCTACGTACTCGGATCGAGCAAGCAGTGCGTTATTTTGGGCGATGAATCCAGACGTCTAACGACTCGACCGAGCAGCCTATTACTCGACCGAGCAGCTACCAACTCAGACCGAGCAGACCCTACTCGGTTCGAGCAGACAGAGCGACATTTTAGGCGATGGATCCAGACTTCTGACGACTTGGCCGAGTAGCCACCTACTCAACCGAGTCGTCGTGGGCCTAGATTTTAAGTTGCGTCCAGATCTTGTTTTGGGTACGACTGGGAGAGGGCTTCTGAAGGGGGTGTGCAAGGGTTTTTGAGGGAGATATATATTATTTTGAGCCATCATTTTTTGGGGAACTTTGGTAAACCGGGGAAGAGTTTTTAGAGAGTTGTGGAGACGATCTTTTGGAGTTAGGCTATGCCGTAGGCCCCTCCTTTGTATGAAGATAAGTATTTTTGTTTTCTTGAATTATATTTGAGTTCTTTTTATTGATTGATTATTCAAATATCTCCTTGATGCATGTGATGAAGTTTTTCTATTGTTCTTATATCTATTGCTATCAGGCATGAGTAATTCCATCTAGGGCTAAGGGATTAGCCCATGGATCTTAGGATTTAGATGCAAAGATGGGATTTTTATGATGCTTTGGATATAAATGGGGTTGTATTTTGGTTGATCTAGCAAAAATCCCTAGGAAAGATCGTACTGAGATCGTGCCCACGGTCGGTGGAATCGATTAGCTTAAGGAGTGTCACACGGATTTAATTAGGGAGTTAGTGGATTCAACCGAGGTACGTGACCACACCCGGCTTGTGCCTTGATGGGATCCACTGACGAACTATATCACTAATTGACGGCTATCTCCATTGCGTCAATAAGAGCCACCAAAATACCTCGAAGCTCTAACCCACGAGAGTGGTACGAGCTGAGAGCATTCAAACCATGAGAGTGGTAAGAACTTTGTAGACCCTTAATGCACGTATCGTATGCACCTACCACGAGAGCGGGGTTAATGCGATATGTTAGATTCATAATGCCCAGACACATGAATTCACTTTCTAGATGCTACAATCCCCCAATAAAACCAATGCAACATAAGAGTCCTAGCCTAGCATCGACATCAGACTGTCCTAGTGGCGAGTCCTAAAGCCTTAGTCTTTTTTGTATTTTATTCTTTTATATTCTGTGGAACCTCTCGTTTGCGATATCGAGTGACACGACCTTCACATCCATCACCATTACAACATTCCATATTCCACATCCACCAATAAACACGCAAGTCTAACTTAACCTAGGAGTAGATAGGTAGTATAGCACCGCTTCCCCGTGTTCGATACCCGCTTGCCACTATACTGTTCGCTTGCAGTTAGACGACATTGTTTCGGAGTTAGTTCTGGCCCAATCAAGTTTATGGCACCGTTGTCGGGGAGGCGTTCCGACATATTATCTATTTACCACAATTAGGTTGATTAGATTGCGTTAAAAAATAAAAAAACCAAAAAACCAAACAAACAAAAAACAAAAAAAACCCGAGAGAGAAATTTTTCCCCACCACCTGCTTTATCATTATTTCTATCTTCTTGTGCCACTGACATTTTTCTCCAGTTATTTGTCTTTGTTCATCTGGTGTTATGGCCAGGATGGCTTAGATTATATGGATCACATATTTTTATGTGTACCTTGATAGGATTCTTGCACGGTGGGCTGAGGACCTTGATGCTTCAACCTGTGAGGAGACAACGGTCCTAGATCTTTCGCAGCCACCTCATCCCTCCACTAATGCCGAGGACTATCCCACAGAGCTTATTGCTCCTATTCAGGGAGAATCTTTTACTCCCTCGCCCTTTGCTTTTGATTCCCCTCATGTATATGATGTTTTTTATGATTCAGATTTTGATGACTCATCGTGCCTTTTGCAGGATACACATACATATGATCAAGAGGTACGATGGGATGTATATGAGGATGAGAGCGAGGAGTTAGCACCCATTGATGCTATTGAATACGTTCAGGAGGTGCAATGGGATGAGTCTGATGATGATGAGGAGTGGCCTGATGAGATCCACACTCATACGCCAGAGTTGCCTGAAAAGCCTGAGACGAATGACGGAGAGTTGCATGTCGTGGTGCATGAAAGCGGAGATACATTTTTAGGGAAGTGTCGTCAACCGATCTTTATCTTGAATATTTCTTTTGATGACCTTCATTGGAATACATTTATTTTGGGGAAGAATTATCCACATCAGATTGATGCGGCTTATCTCTTGCAGGGTACAGATGGGGTCCTTGGAAAGATGCTAGGAGCCGCATTGCTGGAATCTGATGGAGCCCGTGGAGATACGCAACTGGCGGAGCCATGAAAAGTGCAGATAGAGCAGCTACCTGTACCGGCAAAGATTCTAGATCTACCTTTTGCTATAGGTGATATCAATCCAGTAGTGTAGTATTTTATGCTTTCAATAAACACGAATCCTCTCGACATCAAGAGGACCGTATAGATTTCCTTGAATAAATATCACCTCTTATGATGGCCATAAAAATCTTTTACACCCCGAACCCATTATTTTTATTAATTGCCCTCTTCATATTTTGATATGTCCCGCCATTTTGCTATCCACCATCGAGCATTTCGTTCAAGTGAATACTCACTTTCTTATTCGTTTGACTTGTTCTCGCTTAGCGAAGCCGTGATTTTTTTCGATTGAGTCATTTGAATAGGATTATTTGGTATAAGCTTGGGGGAAAGCACTCTCATGCATTATTGCATGTGTATGTAGTTGTATTAGGATTTCATGTCATTTATTTCATCATTTTTCATTCACCCCCCTCATATTTATCGTTGTTCCTCACTTTTTTCTTTTTATGATCACATTAAGGACAATGTGAAGTTTAAGCTTGGGGGAGTGCATTTCCATGCCATTTAGTTGCATTTTTCTTCATTTTATGATTTTTAGAATTTTTTCAAATTTTTGCATCATCTTTTTGTTTTTTTTCTTATTTTCCTTTTATGTGTGTTCATGCATCACATTGTGTGCTTGTTTTTCTTTTATGTCTTTCTTCTATTTTATTTCTCTATTTTCTTCTCTTTCTTTTGCTAGATATGTTACATGTGATGTTTTATCTTATGTTTTCATCTCTCTCACAACGCTTATTTTTCATGCCATGCTACTTAGAGAATTTTATAATCATAATCCTTATAAGTACTTGAAAATATTCTTTTGATGATCTCTCTAGTGTGAATGTATGAAGCTTACTGAAACTAAATTTGTAGAGTAATATCTAGTATGCTTTCATTGGAAATACACCAAGATTCAAGCATCACTAGAATATCTGAAGCCTTGCTTTCATCTCTTATTCGCATTCTTATTGCATGCTTGACATAATTGAAATATTACTGCTAGATGTCACCACTCATTGATATAATTAAGGATACCCGTACTATTATACAAGTTTAGTTGATGTATTATTTTACAGAACCGTTTGTGCGCACTTTTGAGTGAACCGAGCGTTATATCTATTCCTTCTCCACATATACATTATATTCTCTACATGTCACTCGATTTTACTCCCCAAAGCTATTTCTACAGCATCCATTCCCAAAAATTTCCTACAAAAGAAAAGCTTGCTCAAAAAGTCCAAAAAGCCAAAAGGGGCCAAAAACCAAAAATACAAATACTATTGCGCCTACAAAAATCCAAAAAGAAAAAAAAGAAACAAATCTCAAAATTCAGAGAAGAGCTCAACTTTCATTACTTGGAGCATACATATACAATTGGGAAAACCAAAACAAAATTCCAAATCCAAAAATAATTCTTTGGATGCGACGCCTTAATTCAAGATTGGGGGAAATCTTTTGACCACATGAGTGAGCATGACATTAGAGTGGAGTCGTGCACGAACGGAAAAGTTTGATAATGCTAAAACTTAACGAAACAATTTAGTTACGGGAATTTCTTATGATTTGATAAGAGGATGTGTATGTCTTGATTTTTGTTCAATTCTTTATTGCATGCTTTGTGTGAATTTCCACGCCTCAGTTATATCTTCTGATTGAAAAGTGTGTCGCCAATGTTATGCATATTCGATGCTATGAAACATAGGATGTTGATATAAACTAAATGTATGAATACCTGAGAGACCCCTTTCATTCATTCTTAACTCTCAAGTCTTCGTTTATATAAGATATGAAATCTCTATGGTAGTGTGTGATTTACTTTCTGAGTCGTTGTGATTTATGGTGAATGTTGAGAGATATGAGAGAATAATCTAGCGACCCTCTTTTCTTCGTATTCCTTTTTTTCTTATTTTACCTCCCTGTGTGCTTCGTATTCGTCTTCCTCGAGGACGAGTAAGAGGTAAGCTTGGGGGATTTTGATATGCTCCTATTTTACATGTTTTATCGCATATTTTCATGACATATTTCACCCTCCAAACCCCCATTTTATATGCTTTTGTGCTATTATTTGGAAAAAATATGACTTTCGGAGCGTTTATGTCCATTTCAGGGATTTGGAGCGATATTGGAGCAATTTGGAGTCAATAAGACGATCGACGACGTGAGAGCACCAAGAAGACTCATGATGACATGATTGAGGTGCCAAAGAGGAGAGAAGGAGTGAAGAAGAGGAGAACGAAGAAAGCATGTTTCTATAATACCATGACTCATGGATTCCAGGTCGCTCGATCGAGCTATGATGCGGCGAATGAATCGAGCGACCCAAAGTGCTAGAAACAGGATATCCGTGCACTATTTTCAAATCTGCTATCACCTGGGATTTTTTAGTATATTTCTGATATTGTTTCTAGATAGTAAACTTCAATAAGGTTCCAACGCCACCAAGAACGTGCCAATCAGAGGTTGGATGAGCTTTGGAGAATTTCTGCAAGCTGATGCTACAGTGCTGAAAACTATTTTCAGCACCCTACTCGACCGAGCAGCACCCTACTCGACCGAGCAGAGTGCGGCAGTGCTGAATTCAGCTAAACATCAACCTACTCGACTGAGTAATTGGTTGCTCGACCGAGCAGTTGCATACTCGACCGAGCAGCTACGTACTCTGTCCAAGCAGGCAGTGCGTTGTTTTGGGCAATGAATCCAGACTTCTGACGACTCGACCAAGCAGCTTATTACTCGACTGAGTAGCTACCTACTCAGACCGAGCAGACCCTACTCGGTCCGATCAGACAGAGCGACGTTTTGGGTGATGGATCCAGACTTCTAACGACTCGACCGAGCAGCCACCTACTCGACCGAGTCATCGTGGGCCCAAATTTTAAGTTGCGTCCGGATCTTGTTTTGGGCACGACTGGGAGAGGGCTTCTGAAGAGGGTTTGCAAGGGTTTTTGAGGGAGATATATATTATTTTGAGCCGCCATTTTTTGGGGGGAACTTTGGTAAACCGGGGAAGAGTTTTTAGAGAGTTGTGGAGACGATCTTTTGGAGTTAGGCTATGCCTTAGGCCCCTCCTTTGTATGAAGATAAGTATTTTTGTTTTCTTGAATTATATTTGAGTTCTTTTTATTGATTGACTATTCAAATATCTCCTTGATGCATGCGATGAAGTTTTTCTATTGTTCTTATATTTATTGCTATCATGCATGAGTAATTCCATCTAGGGCTAAGGGATTAGCCCATGGATCATAGGATTTAGATGCAAAGATGGGATTTTTATGATGCGTTGGATATAAATGGGGTTGTATTTTGGTTGATCTAGCAACATACCTAGGAGAACTCGTACTGAGATCGTGCCCACTGTCGGTGGAATCGATTAGCTTAAGGAGTTTCCTACGGATTTAATTAGGGAGTTAGTGGATTCAACCGAGGTACGTGACCATGTCCGGCTCGTGCCTTGAGGGGATCCACTGATAAACTATATAACTAATTGACAGCTACTGCCATTGCGTCAATAAGAGCCACCAAAATACCTCGAAGCTCTAACCCATGAGAGTGGTACGAGCTGATAGCGTTCGAACCACGAGAGTGGTAAGAACTTTGTAGACCCGTAATGCACGTATTGTATGCGCCTATCGCGAAAGCAGGGTTAATGAGATACGTTAGATTCATGATGCGCAGACACATGGATTCACTTTCTAGATGCTACAACCCCCCAATAAAACCAATGCAATGTAAGAGTCCTAGCCTAACATCGACATCCGACGGTCCTAGTGGCGAGTCCTAAAGCCATAGTCTTTTTTGTATTTTATTCTTTTATATTGTGTGGAACCCCTCGTTTGCGATATCGAGTGATACGACCTTTGCATCCATCACCATTACAACATTCCATATTCCACAAGCACCAATAAACCCACAAGTCTAACTCAAGCTAGGAGTAGATAGGTAGTATAGCACCGCTTCCCCGTGTTCGATACCTGCTTGCCACTATACCATGCGCTTGCGGTTAGACGACATCGTTTCGGAGTTAGTTCCGGCCCGATCATAGGACTGTATGATAATGACTAAATTAAATGCTTTAGTAAATATCATCTAATTTATTGATTTGTTACTGTTGTTTTCTACAGGTAACGAGCCAGCTTTCGATGAGACTCATGTCTATGAGCAGACTGATTTCCCTATGTAGACTGTTGATTTTTGATTGTTTAGCGGGGAAAGTTTGTTCTTTTTTCATGCTCTTTGTAGTGGTTAAATTGAGAGATAGAAATCATTTTTATATTCTTAATACTTGTTTTATGTACCCCTTTCTGGAATGATGGATAAATGATTAATGTCATTTTATATTATTTCCTACTTTGTCTCTATTCTGATTTCACTGGCACCTGCTAGACCTACAAATGATAGATACTATAATGGCACATGTACATAAGGCGTTACAGGTTTTGGTGGCCCATGCAGGTCTATGCAAACACCTCGTAAACAGTATAAGGCAGACTGGAAATATGTATAAAATACTCAGTCAAACTGAAATCCTTTTTGAAATAAAAAATGTCGTGGGCTAACCTTCATCATGGGTGTGCAACCAAAAGAAACGTGATTCCCATCAACGAGAACATGGCTGGAGAACATGGTGATGGGAGTAGGTCTGGCACGCACAATGACATCAACCACTATGTCAACAACCACCTGGATGAGAACGTTAATAATGGGAATGGTAGCAACAAAGATAATGACGACAACAACCATGCACAACCTTCATTTGGCAATTAAATTGTAGATCAGACCCTATAGAAGATGATCTAAGCCATACAAAGGGAGCCCAAGTGACGTGCGTTTATATTTCATATATTTACGCACGTTTTCTTCCGTGTTTTTCCCGTATTTTGCCGCCGTCTTTTATTCGTTTTCGCGTGTTTTCTTGTTTTCTTTCACTTTTCTTTGTTTATCCGTGTTTGCAGGAGATTGACCGTGTATGGGACATAAAACGATGATATCATGAGTCCCCGGAGCAACGGGAGGGGTCACGCGTGATCCAGGGGTCAAACGACCAAGATTGCCACTTTTCAGCCCCCACCCGATCGGTTGGACACAGCCAACCGATCGGGTGATGCACGCGTGCACGACCCGGACTGAAGTTGGAGCAAAGTGCAAAGTCAACCGACCGGTTCGCCGACCGGTTCATCCCAACAAAGTTCTCGGGAAGTTGGAGCTTAATTCCAACCGATCGGGTGATATCTCACCCGATCGGTTCATCTGAAGCTGAAGTTTCCCAAACGACGACCCGGTCATGCCACCCGTTCTCCTCAGCGACCGGTTGAAGCTCCCGAAGCCCGACGGCCAAAGCAACAAGCGGCTCACCCGATCGGTTGATGCTTCAACCGATCGGGTGGCCTTTTCTTCCGCTTTCGCGCACCGCTGCTCATTCATTGAAGATCTGCTACCATTCCAGAAGGATTTTGGGTGATCTCTTATTTTTCTAGCGTCGGCATCGTCGTTAGCTTTCCAACGATAGGTCGCATGCCCAAATCCGATTTTTCTAGATTTTTCTGGAATTTTCTAAGCGCAGCTATGTGCTGAAACTGGCTGCAGTCTGGAATTTCACTTCAACCGATCGGTTGACTTGTCAACCGACCGGGTGAGATCTGTTTCTGCGTATCTGAGCTCTCTGTTTGTTCCACCCGATCGGGTGGGCCTTTTTTGACAGTTTTGAACCCGACCCAAGAGGGTTTTTGAGGGGTTTATAAATAGGGCTTTGGGGCACGATGGAGGGGACTTCTTCCTCAGTTTTTCTAGGGCTTTTTGCCCCTTTTTCTTGTAAGTTTAGATTAGATTAGCTTAGCTTTTATATGGCAATAAATCTTGTATTGGATTGAAGATTCAAACTCAAGATAAGTATTTCTTTCTCTTGTTCTCCATTTTTGTGTTGTATTTCTTTTGCTTCATGATGAATGTTTGTGTGTGTTTTGTGTTGTTTGTTTATATGTTTTTCATCATGGAGTAGTATTGATGAACCCTAATACGGGTTAGGGTAGGATTGTTACTTGGGAATTTACATTAGACTTGGTTGCATGGCACGTGTTCGATGAAATGTGTCAATGGGGATTTCTAGCAATCTGGGTCCAATTCGTACGGTAACACACTAGATGCGTTGGGGATTGGGGTCCGGTTCTTGTCCTGTCAAGATCCGCTTCGATGTATTGCTAGAAATCACATTTGACCTATTTGGCCATTAGGGTTACGCGGGGGTGTTTCATTGTCATCGGCGGGAAAAAGACCGCCTTTGACCGTCGGGCCGAGGGGGAATAAACTTGGCGGTTGACTCCCTAGCCATAGCTCACGCCCCCAGCGTAGACATCGAGTCCTCGCGCGCGGGAGCGGCTTGGACGAAGTGTTGGGAGATATCATTGTGGCCTTAATGCTCCCGGTTGCGGAAGGTGTTTATGGACACGGGAGTGCCCACCGTCCGGAACCGGGTAGGCCTAGCGTGCTTGGCACCGACCGGAATATCGGGCCATGGACGCTAGGTACCACCTTTTGGGGCAATGTCTCACCCTGGATTAAGTCAAATGCCAAGTGTCATGAGTGCTCTAGCCCGTGTTAGCGGGGATTCATTTCGTGTCTTTTTCATTTCTTCCTTTTATTTCTACACTTCACCCATATTATCCGCGTAGCTAGCACACGACCTAGGCGAGGCTAGTAGCCACTCAAGCCATCCACCTCCCTGTGTTCGATATACCCGCACCCTACACTAACCGTGCACTTGCGGTAAAACGACACCGCGCCCATATCGTAAACGGGGCGCCGGTCACCAAGTGCGAAGGAGGAGTGCAGCAATTTCGATCACTACCACGCAAAATTTAAAGGGAACAGAAGACCCTCTTGTGATAGAAGAGTGGCAACGATGTACCGCTGATATGTTGAGAGCCATACAGATCGAACCAGACTCATGAGTAGACATGGCCAAGCTACAATTGACCCAGGATGCCAGAACTTGGTGGGTTCTGAAAAGGACCGACTGGCTAACAAATCACATGGGATACGTTTAATGAGATGTTTAATTCGTAATACTTCTCATCTGATGTGAAGAAAGAACTGAAAGCTCAGTTCATAAACTTGAGGCAAGGCTCCAAGACGGTGGAACAGTACAACGCTTAGTTTTCTATGCTCAGTAGGTGCGTATTCGACACTTGGGGCTGACCTGTGTGATATATGTATCCGGTTAACAAGCCAGTTTGTAGGTTTTTGAAGAACTTGGTATATAATCCATTGGACCTAGCGCAACACTTTCAAGAAGGCTTGAATATCAAGATCTAGGAGCAGTTGGTAAGATTCAAGTTGAAGACCCACACAGAGGTACTCTCAGCCTCTTGAGACTACAAGTACATTCAGAGGAAGGTAGAACGGGAACGTCAGGCAACAGCTCCCCTGAGACAAACACTCTCAGGTGCTAACCAGCAGGCCCTCTGATTAGCCTAAGAAAAAACATTTAAGAGGCCGGCTCCCTAGCAGCCACAACAGTGTAGACCATAGACCATATGCAACTACTGCAACAAACCAGGGCACATCAAGTCAGAGTACTGGTATCTCCAGAATCAGTGCCTGATTTGTAGAGCATTTAATCACAGCACCAGAGATTTCCATAGTAGGGATAAAGACCATCAGCCCTAGTACAGATGATTGCATCGGCTACAGCGCCAACAGAAAAAACTCTCAGAGTGGACCCCCAGCATAGTGGAGAGGAGTTCAACAGACTCGATCCTATGGTCCACCACCTAGGCACCAGACGTTCACTATGACCGCAGAAAAGGCTGATGCTACAGACCAATGCATCATAGGTACAACTTTGCAGTTTTTGTTTGATTTGCTATATTGGTTACTATGTGTTTAGACCTAGATTTCATGACCATAGGTAGCATGTTAGTAGCCAATAACCCCGCCCTTACGCTTATCGATTCGGGAGCTTTCCATTGTTTCTTGGTGACACGTTTTGTCCTCCAACACACAATTCACGTTTCACTACTCTCTTCAGGCTAGGACATCAAGACAGGTAGCGATGTGTTGAAGATGACTAATGGATATCCTGATTGACCCGGTCGTGATTTGTGAATGAGAGCTCTACGCTGACTTCTTGGTGATCGAGATACCGAGCTTCAATGTCATGTTCGGGATGGACTGGCTAGGAACCTTTCACACCACAATCGACTGCAAGAGCAGGAGAGTAGTGTTCAAGATTCTAAACCATCCAGGGTTTGAGTTCACCAACGGAAGCAGATCAGAGGGACTGATGGAGTATAGAGCCAGATTCATAGACACCGCGTTGACTACCACGGATACTGCACTAGAGATGCCAGAAGTAGTGCATGTGTTTTCAAATGTATTTCTAGATGATCTTACGAGATTACCTCTGGATCGCATCATAGAGTTCGTGATTGAGTTGGTGCCCGAAGCCCAACCTTATTCCAGGATCCCTTATCGCATTACACTGACCGAGTTATATGAAGTCCATATCTAGTTGAACAACCTTTTGCAGAAAGGTTGGGTTCGACCCAGTACATCTTCGTGGAGTACTCCAATATTATTGGTGAAGATAAAGGATGGATCTAGGAGGATGTGTGTGGACTATAAGGAATTGAACAAGTTGGCAGTGAAGAATAAGTACCCGCTTCCACGCATTATCAACTTATTCGACCAGCTTAGGAGATCGAATGTCTTCTTGAAGTTGGACCTGAGGAGCGGCTACAATCAACTGAAGGTTAAGCAAGAAGACATTTGCTATACAGCCTTTAGTATCTGATATGGAGAGTACGAGTTCTTGGTGATGCCTTTTGGTGTGACCAATGTGCCATCAGTGTTCATGAATCTTATGAATCATGTGATGTACTATTTTCTGGATAAATTGTGGTGGTTTATCTAGATATATATTGGTGTATTCGAAGAATGAGTAGAAGCATGCATCACATCTGAGGATAATTTTGGAGACCTTAAGACACCACCAATTGTTTGCTAAATATAGCAAATGAAAGTTCTGGCTGAACCAGGTGGGATTTCTTGGTCATGTGTGTTAAGAGAAGGGATCGCAGCAGATCTAAAGAAGGTAGCTATTATTTAGACGTGACCAGTTCCTAAGACAGTACTGGAGATTTGGAGTTTCCTGGGCTTAGCAGGTTATTGTAAGAAGTTCATTCAGTATTTTCTAAGATTGTAGAGCCCATGACCCGATTGACGTGAAAGGATATGATGTATGTTTGGTCGAAGGACTGTAATGAGACCTTCCAGGAACTGAAGAAGAGATTGAATTTTATGCCAACGCTTATCGTTCCAGACTAGACAAGAGGATTCTAGGTATTCTGTGATGCATCTGGCAAAGGCCTTAGACGCATACTTCACCAGCATGGACTGGTAGTGGCTTATGCTTCAAGGAATATGAAGGATCATGAGAGGAAATACCCTAGGCATGACTTGAAATTAGCTATCGTGATCTTTGCCTTGAAGATTTGGAGGCACTTCCTTCTTATGGAGCATGTAAAGGTCTTCACAGATCATAAGAGCTTGAAGTATATCTTCACTCAGAAAAACCTAAACACACGACAAAGGCGATGGATCGAGCTGATTGCAGATTATGACACTGATCTTTAGTACCACCATGGGAAGGTCAATGTCATACCTAACGCACTGAGTCAACTTCCAGTAGATCTTACCCTTACGACCTAGTGGCAGCTCCAGTAGGAGATTCAGGAGATGGAGATCGATGTGGTTTTAGGGCTGACATCTTTTTTGATGCATCTTTAGATACAGTACACCTTAATAGATAGGATCAAGGCTATGCAGGATAATGATAAGAGACTTCAAAAGATCGAGGGACTGGTGATGGCAGTTCATAGACTGGAGTTTCAAATTGATGCAAACATATCCTTGAGGTTTGGCAATAGACTCTGTGTACCTATCGATGATATCAGAGAGGAGTTGTTGCAGGAAGCACGTAGTTTGCCTTATTACATCCATCCAGGCAGAACTAAGGTATACAAGGATCTGTGAAAACACAACTGGTGGCACGGGATGAAGAGGAGCGTAGCATGGAGCGTGGTTAAGTGTTTAGTGTGCCAAGGGGTGAAGGCTAAACATCAATGAGTAGCAGGATTGTTACAACATCTGCTTATTCCCGAGTGGAAATGGCAACACATCACGATGAACTTTGTGACTGATCTACCCAAGAGCAAGAAGCGGAATGACACTCTCTGGGTGATTGTGGATATGTTGACCAAGGCAGCTCACTTCATACCTTTCAGAGTTGGTCAATCTGCGGAGGTTCTTGCCAAGCGGTACATGGACGAGATCATGAGATTGCATGGAGTTCCTGTGAGTATAGTGTCAGACAAGGACACTCGGTTTACATCTCATTTTTGGAAGAGTTTGCAGAAACACTTGTGTACGTATTTGAGTTTTAGCACTGCTTATTACCCTCAGAAAGATGGCCAGTCGGAGAAGATGATTTATATTTTGGAGGATATGCTGCAAGCTTTGTATGTTAGACTTAAAAGGATCATGGGAATATCACCTGCACCGTATGTATTTTGTGTACAACAACAGTCATTAGGCAAGCATTGGTATGGACCTGTTTGCAGTGCTATACGGGAGGAAGTGTCGATCGCCTCTGGGCTGGGCCGATATTGGCGACCATGGATTAATGGGACCAAAGATGATCTTAGAAGCCGCTGATGTAGTACAGATGATCAGAGAGAGGCTGTAGTTGCCACATGATTGATATAGGCATTGGGCAGATTTGAAGCGTCGACATCTGGACTATCATTTGAGAGACAAGGTCTTTCTAAAGATTTCACTGAACCAGGGTTTGATTTTCTTTAGTCGACGAGGCAAGCTGACCCCTCGATACATTAGAACCTTCAATGTACTCGAGCGAGTTGGGGAAGTGGCTTATAGGATTGCACCACCTCCATCCTTAGAATGAGTGCATAATGTATTCCACATATCACAGTTACGTAAGTATGTAGGATATCCATCGTATGTAGTCGATCATTCAGATATATCAGTTCGTCTAGACTTGACGAATGAACAGTAACCTGCAGAGATTATTGATAAATGGCAGAAGGTTTTACTGAACAAAACTGTCAATCTGGTTAGAATGTTATGGCATCGCAACACTTTGGGAGAGTCTACATAGGAACAAGAAGAGGAGATGTTGGAGCGCTACCCCTACTTATTCGAGGAGTCTTAGTTGTTCAGATATCCTAAGGCAAAAATTTTGTAAGGGGGATGATGTAATGACCATATTTTCTTATTGGATTTTCCCCATATTTTCTTATGATAATTTTTGAGATTTTTTCCATTTTTCTTTCCCAATTATCCTTTCTTATTCTTCACTTTACTGATCTCTGGCTATTTTTTTCATAGCCAAGCACCATTGGCCCAAGTTGCCTGACCGATCCTTATTCAAGTTTGAGGGCTCAGTCCATTAGCCAACCGACCCACTTCTCAATTGACCTGGACCGATCATGGTTTACTTCATTAGATCGGACAGCCTCTATTCACCCGATAAAACCCTAACTATATCTGATCAGTGTTACCGTCTTCTCTGAGTTTTTCACTTTGGATATGAAACCGTAACCGAGTAGAATTCCAATTCTACCCCAATATATGTTTCTTCTCTACTTATAGCCGGCATTAGTTCTTGGGTTTTTTATGTGCACGTCTCTTTTTCCTCTCTCAAATTTCATTGAGCGATGGTTACTTAGATCGATGGGCTTAGAGACTTAGGGACATTCATCTGGACTTCCTTGCATCTTCTTCCTCATGACCATCTTCAGTTAACGGTAGACTTTATTTACCTTAGCTTTCTTTTAATTCATTTCGTGCATAGACATGTTAATTTAAAGTTTATTATTACTGTGATTGATAGCTCGGACTGTTAAGCATGGTTAATTTTTGAACTTCAAATATTGATCTAGAGGGCATGATAATTCATACGAACTACTTAGAGGGGTTTTCCTCTCTGAAGACCTAGTTACGGCACTTCAAGATCTGGCGACCCTCATCGACGATTTGTTCATCTTTCCCTTAAAATAGATGCCATGTATATGGTATAGACTACTCGATTCAGCCAACCTTCAGCTCGGCCGTGACTAATGTTAAGAACCCTAACTAACCGACATGTTCTGGATATCAACCTGTTGAGTATTGGAATTCTCTCTACTTGGTGTTAATGATAAGCAAACATAAATAAATGTGACTAATCCCATATTTGCAGTTAATCGATTGCCTAAGTATATCATGAAGATCAATTAGCAATGGATGACACTTAAAGATCAATGAAAGCAAAGGAAGTGGATTGGATGATCAACGATGTTGATTGAAGCTCCTAGAAGACTTCAAGCTCATACGTTGGATAGAAGAGAGAGTTCTACAAATGTAATCTTCTTTTTCTCTTCTAGTATGTAGCTTAGAAGTAGAACTATGTTGGAGCACACACACATCTTCATTTCAGTCTTAGGAAATCATTAGATCAACTTTCATTAGACTCCAATTTATTTCTATCAAGAATGTGCATGTCATGTTTTCAATAGTCGACTGATGAACGATTTACAGTCGCCTGTCTTAAAACAGTTGACTGTGTTTTGTTTCACAGTCGCCTGTTATGCACATACTTAATCAGTCAATTTTTGGGCTTCTAAGCTTTAACTCTATCAGGCGACTGCTGTACATTTCACAGGCGCCTGTCCAAGTGAAAGTCGATTGTGATTTGTTAGTCAGTCGCCTGTCTATCTTCAGCCCAAATTTATTCTCAGTTTGATCAGGCCAGTCGACTGATGTTGTATTTACAGTCGACTGTCCAATGGCACAGTCGACTGTCAATGCTTCAACAGTCGTCTGTCTTTAAGCCTCTCTGCAGACTCAACTCTCTGGAAAATGTTAGGGTTTGTGACAGTCATCAGTAGAAGGAATTACAGTCGCCTGTTGGATTTACAATCCACTGTTTTCTCTTCATCAGTCGCCTGTCCTGTATTCCCAAACGTTTCTGAGACTTTCTCAACTTACCCAGATTACGGACAGTCGCCTGTAGAAGGATTTATAATCGCCTGTTGGTTTAACAGTCGATTGTTTACTCCTTATCAGTCGACTATCCACGTGGTAAGTTACCATTTGAATTCTCACATACCCTCTGTCACAGTACATCAGTCGACTGTGTTTTGTTCAACAGTCGACTGTCGCGTGCGTAGATTCTATCTGTTGAGCTTTTCTTCACAGATTTCAAAGGGGTCTTTGGGGATTCTGTTTGAAGGGTTTGAGAAAACTATAAAGGCAGCCTCTACTGTTCTATTGAGAGGTAACTCATTTTTGTTAGCAACTCACTCAGACATTCAAGCTTTCATTCTTTCAAGATCAACGCTCTCAAAATCCAAAAGCCCTAGAATTCCTATCTTTCATCTCTTGCTCTTCAACCTAGAACCAAAGAGAAATCTTCTAGGCATTTGGTGCAGTCAAGAGAAAGGGCTTTCCTCTCTTCCAAGAGAGTCATTCAACACACAACACACTCTCCTTCAAGTTCTACTTCAAGGCATAGGTGATTGTCAGTGTTGTTTAATTTCATATTTCATAACTTTCGTTATTTGATTTACTCTCGGGTTGTGAGAGTGATTTGCTTGGTCCCAAGTTGTGGGAGTCAAGGACATCGAGTGTATTTCGATTTCAATTGTAGGGTTGCTACAATTGGGTTTTAAGGAAACCTCAAGTTAGGGTTCTAACTTGAGTATCCGGTGATATTCGGGTGGAAGGGACGTAGGATTACCTGGAACAAGTCGGGAAGTGACTTGGGTAATCCGAACCCTTGAAGCATCCTTGCGTTTGCATTGTTTCAGTTTGGGGTTGACTTTCATTCCGCATTAATTGTTGGTTAGGAATTTAATTTGGTGTAACTATCTTTTAAAATTGCATAAACACTATTCAACCCCCCTTCTAGTGTTTTCCTCATAGCCAGGGACCTTACCATTGGTATCAGAGTGCTGGTTTAAAGCTATGGCATCCACCACCACCAACGTTCCTCCACCGACTTTGTACAACAATCACGATCGTGATGGAGTGTCCACAGTATTTGAAGAACAATCAACGGTGCGTCCTCAGCGTTTCAATGGCACAAACTTTGGCTATTGGAAATGCCAGATGGAGACGTTCTTAAGGAGTGATTCCCTTTGGAGAACCTTCCACAAGGAATACGTCGAGCCCACCGAAGAGGATTTCGACAAATGGACGCCCTCCGAGAAGTCCGCCGAAGTCAAAAACGCAAAGGCAATGAACGCTCTTCATTGTGTGTTGGACCCGGATCAGTTCAACAAGATATGCACATGTAAGAGTGCATATCAAATTTGGAACCATCTCATCGTTACCCATGGGAGAACGAACAAGGTAAAACTCTCTAAACTATACGTTGTCGTGTAAAATTTCAATATGTTTCACATGCAGGAAAATGAAAGCATAGCATCGATGTACAGACGTTTTACCGACATCACCAATGAACTTGAAGCTTTTGGACAAGTCTACTTCCAACAAGATAAGGTGAGGAAGATCATAATGGGAATGACCTCCAAGTGGGAAAGAAGAGCTATCGCCATTGAGGAGGTCAACGACTTGAAGACTTACACAGTCGTGAATCTCATCGGCACTCTCATGTCTTACAAATTAAGACGGGAGAATTGAAGATTCGAGCTATGATGAACTCTTCGGAGGCCAAGAAGAAAGCTTTAGCATTCAAAGCTTACTCTTCATCCTCCGATAGTGAAGAATCAGAAAATGAGATGGACTTGGAGGAGATGGCTCAAATGGCGAAGAAGTTCCAACGCTTCTTTTGCAAAGGTAAATTTCCCTCCAAGAATAAATTTGAGTCTACTAATAACACTTTCTCTCTTTGTTTTAAGTGTAATAAGCCAGGGCACATCAAGAATGACTGCCCAATGCTCCGAAACAAAGAGAAGTGGAAGGCTCCGAAGTACCACAAGTCCAACAAGAATAAGAAAGATAAGAAGAAAGGACTAGTCGGTACATTCGATGACTCAAGTGGAGACTCATCAAGCAAATCTGATGATGAGAAGGGTGAAAGCGCCCACATGTGTTTCATGGCCCGGGAAGATCCACTCTTCGAGGAAAGTGATTTCGACATCGATGAACCCGAGGTAACAATGGATGAATTGTGTATTGCTAATGAAGAACTATTTGCTAAGTATCAAACTTTAATTCTTAGATATACTAGTTTAAAGAAATTGAATGTTAGCAAACCATCCTTTCCATGCATTATCAACAATGACACCATTGTTGATACACTAACTCTTGAGAAAGCAAACTTGGCTTCTCAAAATGTCACTTTGAGAAATGAGGTGAATACCCTCAAATCTCAACTAGATCAAACGTATCCTAAGGATAATAGTGATCTAGCTTCACAAAACACATAATTGGGTTTAGAGAAAGATTCTCTTAAAACCCAAGTGCACGAGCTCAAAGCACGGGTGTCCACCTTGGATACCAATATTTCTTCTCTTAAGGAGAAATATGAGCTCATGTTCTTCCGTATTATGAGATTTAATAAGGGAAAAGGACAATTGGACGATTTGCTAGCAAACCAATTTCTGGCCACACATCGTGTTGGTCTTGGTTTTGTGGAAGCAAATGCATCCAATGCTCGCACCTCCTATAATGGTATTACTATAGACTTTGTGAGGCCATCCTCCGGTGCATCCATAAGTGGTGTCAAAGACACTATAGGTAGCAAACCTACCAAGAAAGCCACCACTTCACCTTCACTCCCTTTTGGTAAGAAACCTGTTAAGGGTGGAAACCAAAAGAGAGGCCATGCTTACATGTACACCAACCTTCATCCACATAGGAAATCTCCTACTTCACAAGTGGACACACATAACACATTTAATGCTCCACACCCACGGACACGTGCAAAACCACACATGAGAAATACTTATGCACGTTACCATATACACTCATATGCTCATGCGCATCATTCTTACATGTATGCACATCCACCACATGTCATGCATGCTCCATATGGTTCATACAACGTGCATGTTCCTAAGCATGCATATGACCCACATATGTCTAATGCATATCCTCCTCCTCATTTTTATGCTAGAACTCATGTTCCTAGGATGCACACACCTCATAGAAATCAATCTATTGTGCATGCAACTAGGAAAAGGACTCCCAAAATATACACAAGTTGGGGTCCTAAGAACACAAGCTTAAATGATAGAAATGCCTATGTTGATTCTATTTTCATGATATTATTAATAGTGGTAATTATATTGGGAAGCATAAGTCCACTTGGACTTGGCTTCCAAAGGGCTAATCCCTTTGGACCCAACAAAAATTGGGTACCATAAGCTTATAGTATATCATGTAGGTACCCAAGAAAACAAAAGAGAGCAATAAACGTCATATTGGCTCTAAAATAAAAGGATGGATACTCGACGGTGGTTGGATACTCGACAGTGGTTGCTCCAAACACATGACAGGAGATCCCTCACTACTCTCCGAAGGGATTTGTATCAAGGATGGTGCAACGGTTACTTTCGGAGGTAATCAAAACGAAACCATCATTGGAGTAGGTATAGTCGGTAATTCCTCCAAACCTTTAATTTCTAATGTATATATTAGTTAGTAGTTTATGTCATAACCTTATCTCCATTAGTCAACTTTGTGACAAAGGTTAGAAGGTTAACTTTGGAGAGGGTATGTGTGAAATTATTGGTTTTGATTCACATGTTTTATTTACCAGTATTAGGCGTAAGAATATTTATTATTTGAGCTTTTCTAAAACCGTAGAACATTGCTTAGTTGATAATACAAATGAACAACTATTATGGCATCGCCATTTTGGTCATGTTCATTTTAAGCACTTGTATAAGTTAGCTAAGCATGATCTTGTCAAAGGTTTTCCAAAAATTGTGTTTAGTAAGAAAAACTTTTGTGATTCATGTCAAAGAGGTAAACTTAGTAAATCATCTTTCAAACTTGAAGAAGACATAACTTCTAAGAGGCCCCTAGAATTATTTCATCTAGATTTGTTTGGGCCAACTAGAACCGCTTCTTTAGGCAATGCTCATTATGGATTAGTAGTCGTTAATGACTTCTCTAGATTTACTTGGTTCTCATTTTTAACTAATACGAATGAAGCCTTTGAAGAGTTTACCATATTTGCAAAGAAGATTCAAAATTTCTTAGGATCCACCATTATCACTATTCGTAGTGATCATGGAGGAGAATTTGAGAATGAGACTTTTAAAAAGTTTTGTGATGACACCGGGATAACTCACAATTTTACTTTTCATCGTGGACCTCTACAAAATGGTGTTGTAGTGAGAAAGAATAGGACTCTTATTGAGTGTGCCAGTACCATGCTCCATGATAGTCATCTTGGACTACAATTTTGGACAGAGGCAGTGCACACGGTATGTTATGTGCTCAATAGGATCCTAGTAAGACCCCAAACAAACAAAACTTGTTTTGAGCTATTTTATGACAAAAAGCCACAAGTTAAATATTTTCGAATGTTTAGTTCAAAATGTTTTATCAAGAACACCTTTGGTAACTTAGATAAATTTGAGCCAAGATCCAATGAAGGAATTTTTGTTGGATATTCCACACGTAGCAAAGCCTATCGGATATACAACAAAACCTCTTCAATGATCGAGGAATCATTACACGTATTATTTTATGAAGATTTTGATTTTCCTCATGCTATTGATGATAGTGTAGATGCTATATGTGATTCTCTTAGTAATGTCATGATTAATGATTCTATTATTGAGACTAAACTACTAATGAGATTGTTGAAGATGTTCCAAGTGATGCAGGGATTCTCAAAGCTTATCCAACCGTTCTTAATCACCCTCATGACCAAATTATTGGAGATATGGTGTGGGTGTTCAAACGAGGTCTAGAATTGAAGAATTCTTTCATTGCGTATTCGTCTCTACGATTGAGCCAAAAAAACATCCAAGAAGCATGTGAGGATAGCTCTTGGATAGTGGCAATGGAAGAAGAACTCATGCAATTCGAGAGAAATGAAGTTTGGGAGCTCTTTCCTCTTCCAAGTGGTCACCAAGTGAATGGGACCAAGTAGATCTTCAAGAATAAGACCGATGAGAATGAGGTCATCACAAGGAACAAAGCAAGATTAGTAGCTCAAGGCTACCGGTAAGAAGAAGGTATTGATTTCGAACAATCTTTTGCACTGTAGCTAGATTAGAAGCTATTAGATTGCTTTTATCTTTTGCATATCATAAGAATTTCAAACTATTTCAAATAGATGTAAAAAGTGCCTTTTAAATGGTATTGTTAATGAAGAAGTGTATGTTTCTAAACCACCTGGTTTTATTCATGAAAAATTTTCAAACCATGTTTTCAAACTTAAGAAAGCATTATATGGGTTAAGACAAGCTCCTGGAGCTTGGTATGATCGACCCATGACCTTTTTTTTGGATTTAGGTTTTAAAATGGGTGAAGTTGATTCAACACTTTTTATTAAGGATTATGAAAATGACATCATTTTAATTCAAGTTTATGTAGACAATATTATATTTGGATCTACTAACTTTAATCTTTGTCAAGAATTTTCTAAGTCTATGAAGGATGAATTCGAGATGAGCCATATGGGAGAGCTCACTATTTCCTTGGACTGCAAATTCGGCAAATGAAGGATGGGACTTTCATACATCAAACCAAATACACAGGGGATCTTATCAAGCGATTCGGGATGGAATCGTCTTCAAGCAAACGGACTCCCATGAGTACGACAACCCATCTACACAAGGATGAGAACAGAAAAGATGTAGACGTTTACCTATCGAGGTATGATCGGTAGCTTACTTTATTTAACTGCTAATAGGCCCGATATTATGTTTTCTGTATGCCTTTGTGCTAGATATCAAGCTAGACCTAAGGAGTACACTTGATTACGGTCAAACGAATTTTTCATTACCTCAATCATTCACTAGATTACGGGTTACTTTACCCTAAATCTAGCACATATGAGTTAATCTCATATAGTGATGCCGACTTTGCTGGATGCAAATCCGATAGGAAGAGTACTAGTGGCACTTGCCATTTTCTAGGAAATTCCCTAGTTTCTTGGTTCTCCAAGAAACAAAACTCGGTATCATTGTCCATGATTGAAGCGGAATATATTACTGCAAGTCTTGCATGTGCACAAGTTCTTTAGATGAGACACACTCTTAAGGACTATGGTGTCAATTGTGATATTTGTCATATCATGGTTGATAACCAAAGTGCTATATGTCTTTCCAAGAATCCGGTACATCACTCACGTACCAAACACATAGATGTGAGACACCATTTTATTAATGATCATGTTGCTAAGAAGGACATCTTCTTAGAGTATATTGAAACCCAAAAACAAATCGCCGACATCTTCACTAAACCTCTTAAAGAAGATTCATTTGTGAGGTTGCGTGGAGAATTAGGGATTATGGGTTAATCTGATATTTAGGAGTTCAACCTTCATGTTATATCATATTTGAACTTATAGCATCATGGTTCTTCTCTTCTTTTGATAGATTATATGTTCCACATCTATTTGTTTTAAGAGATGTAATAGAGATTTTGATGATTTCAATAGTTTTGGATTGTGTTAAGAGATTTGTGTGTTTATCGATAATTATTTTTTATATTGATTTCATAATTAGATTTGTGTTAGAGTATAGGTCCTATGGTGAGTTGTCTCTCTCCTCTGGATTTTAACCTCACTATGCATTTTTGGACCAGGATAGACGATTGTCATTCGTTTGACAGTCGACTGCCCTACTCTATTTCTCATACAGCTGACTGTATCTTTCGCACAGGCGACTAATGACTATTATACAGTCGACTGTCAGTTCGACAGGCGATTGCATTTTGGTTATCAGGCGCCTGTCGAGATCTCCAGAAGTCTCTGTTTCTTATCATCAAATTTTTAATTCTCTATCAGTCGACTGATGTGTGAGTCACAGTCGACTGTCCATCCTACAGGCGACTGTAATTTACCCAACAGTCGACTGTCTGCCAACCTAAGCCCATCTTTATCCTTTTAACCAGTCGACTAATGATGGTTCATCAGTCGACTGTCAACTGTTGTGGCGGTTCGTTAACTTGATCTGAGCCGTCGATTTTTCAATCCAACGGCCCAGATTCTTTAGACCTATCTTTATATCATCGGGAGACGTCGATTCGATCACTCTTTTTCTCCCTCATCCGACTGAAAACTCCCTCGTCTTCCTAGCTTCGAAATCCACTGTAGTCGTCATTGTCACTCAGATTCGAAGCCTCTCTCTCTGATCTATCCACCTTTCTGTTGATTGCTTGGTCTCTTGTCTTCCTCTCTGTCGTTCATCACCCATTAGGTATCGTTCTCTCTCGTGTCGATTCATTTGTACGGTTTGTTCTTTCATTTCCTTCGGTTGATTGCTCAATGGCACCCAAGACTAAGGGGAAGGCTGTTGCTCTTAAACGTACTAGGACCCCTAAGTCGACCATTGTCAAAACCAAACGACCCCATAAAGCCAGCACCAAGAAAGCTGATCATCCCTTCGATTCGTCGAGAGGCTATTCCCCTTCTCCTTCTTCCTCATCTGATGTTGAGCCTCTTGTGAAGCGTCTGCGCATGCGTGTTGGTGTTCACATCAACGAGCATGTCGCTAAGATTGAACATGCTCGGGTGGATGCTGACACCCATCCTGAGTCTAGTTCCGATGACCAATCTCCTGTTGTGCCTCCTTCTGTTCCTCTTATTCCTATTTGCCGTGACGATGCTCGTCTGGAAAAGTTCCGTTCCATACTAGGGATCAAGCTCCTTCGTGAGCGATTTATTGTTTATCAGGCCTTTATCGCTCAGAGACTCTCAGATATTCTCTCGTCTACTCGCTTGGGTGATCTCTTTCGATACTCCCATATCGATTCCCCACGTGCCTATCCCTTTCTGGTCAAATTATTCTATGCAAACCGCATTCGCGATGAATATGCTGACACAGGAGAGATTGACACTATGGTTCAGGGGACCCGCATCCGTCTTGACCCTACTCTCTTAGGGACCATTCTTAGGATCCCCTCCACAGGCTCCCTTCCAGCTGACATCTCTATTTCAGATGTTAGTGATCTTTATCAGACTGTCCTTCAGGACATGTTTCGTGTGATCCCCACGGTTCTCTCTTTTGGAGTTAGGGCCTCCATGTTCACGGCTAGGGGTTGGGCTGTTCACCTTGTGGTGAAGTCCAACATCATATCGAAGTATAGATCTTCTGACCAGCCCTCCCAGGAGATCCTCTGGTGCATGTATGATATCTTTTCTGGCATGTCAGTAAACTGGGTCGGCGTCCTCCTTGATAGGATGGACAAGGTCGAGTTTACTACTGATTCTTCCCACATTCCATTTGGTGGTCTCCTTACCCTTGTTTTCCGTCACTTTGGTATTGATTTGACCCCTTCGAGCCATTGCCTCTTGGTCCTCTCCTAGATGCTTCTGCGAAGTTGAAGTCTTCTTCGGCTCTGCATTCAGCATCTAAGAAGAGGCAATCTATTTCTGCTCCTTTGTCATCCTCCATTCATCCAGCTGATCAGCCTTCCACCTCAGCTGCACCCTATCGTAACCCAGGTGTATAAGAGTTGTTCTTTCTGATGTTCCAGCATCAGGGAATTCCATTCCCTGATCATCTCAGACGATTTGTTCCACCTCAACCTTCTGATCCTCCTCCTCCAACCATCACTGAGATTGTTGAGGATCCTGATGTTGCTGCTTGACGTCCCCGTAATGTGCGTGTCAGGTGTGTGCAATATATGATTGGGGGCGTGAGATTTAAATATTTATAACCGAAAGCACACAGTGTTGTAGTGTGGCTTGGGGGTCGAACTCAGGGAGGCGTGGTTGTGCTTGTGTCAAGAAAGACCAAATTCACCCCATGGGCGAGCTAGCCCGAATCGGTAAATGGGTTGTCACGGAAAATAGAATGCGAGGGATAAACAATATAAAGGGAAACCCGGGACTTTGGCTTCCACCCTATCGTGTGATTCTCACCAATACGGCCTACGGATAGGATAACGATCGGAATTAGGGTCTAATGGTGAGACGTTGCCTCTAAGAGTGATACCGGTGTCCCATGGGCCCGATATTCCGGTCGGTGCCCAGGATGATACACCGGACTACCCGGGTTCAGTCATTGGGTATTCCCATGTCCATTAACACTGACCGACTCCGAGAGCACTAAGTTTGCAATGATAACTCCCAACATCTCGTCCGGCCACTCCCGCGCGATAGGATTCGACGCTACGCTAAGGGCGTGAGCTATGGCTAGGGAGTCAACCGCCAAGTTTATTCCCCCTTGGCCCAACGGTCAAAGGCGGTCTTTTCCCCGCCAATGACAATGAAACACCCCGTGTAACCGATAGATTCCTAATCCCTATCGATTTCCTAGTCCTATGGACGCATCTGGGAGAACCCACGAAGGGGTTTCCACCAAAATCCCAGATTTGGGAACTACTCACACATATTTACTAAAAAGCAATCTAAATCAAAATCGACCGTTAGAAACATGATCAGGCAATTGAAAAGTAGTAAGAGCAATGCAAATAATACTATATTAAAGTTTGGTAAAGATCAGACAACTTACAAATATCTGAAAAATTACAGCCGTCAAGAGAGAGAAAAAACAACAAAAAATAACAACTTCCCTGAATCTGGAAACCTAGGTTCTGTATTTATAGAAAACGACATCACCCGATCAGGTGAAGAATCACCTAATCAGGTGACCTGCTGCAAACTTCGGCAGCCATCTTCGAGACTTCACCCGGTCAGACGACACGGTCGGTTGATGGAAGCTGCTCGTCGTTTGGATCTTGATCGTCGTCGGGTGAACCGATCGGTTGATAAATCAACCGATCGGTTGGAATTGTTGCCCAAAAGACAGTAACTTTGGACGTTTTGGCACGGTCTGCTGACGTTCGGGTGAGCTCTCCGGGTCATCTTCTTCGGGGAAACGGCTACAGGTGAACCGATCGGGTGAAGATCACCCGATCGGTTGAGTTTCAGCTCCAATTTCCAGAGAGATCAGTCGGGTTGAACCCGTCGGTGACCCGGTCAGTTGACACTTTCATTACTTCAGCGCCTGACTGGGTTATGCACGCGTGCATCACCCGATCGGTTGGCTGTGTCCAACCGATCGGGTGGGGGGCTGAAAGATGCGATCTTTGTCGTTTGACCCACTGGATCACGCGTGACTCCTCCCGTTGCTCCGGGGACTTATGATATCATCGTTAAACGTCCCCTACGCTGGCAAACTCCTGCAAATATGTAAAAACACGAAGAAGTGAAAGAAAACAAGAAAATACGAGAAAACGAATACGAGACGGCGGAAAATAACGGAAAAACACAAAAGAATACGTGCGTGAAGATATGAAATATAAACGCACGTCAAAGTCCCCCAAGCTGAATCCTTCCTCGTCCTCGAGGAAGACGAGTGAGAGTAGGAGCTCGGAGGGAGAAAATAGAGAGAAAGAGAGAAAGAAGAGAACTCTAAATCCTAAATCGCCCGTCAGGGCCAACAAAACCAAAAACGACACACCAAGCAAACAAACGCCAAATCACATCACTAAACCGAGGAATACGAGTCCAGACAAGTGTCGTGGGCCCACGTCGTGAAGCGCGAATGAGTGTGGTCGTGTGCTAGCAGTCGGTGTCACTATCTACATCGTGCAATACACAAATCCAAGAAACGACCCAAATATCGATTCGATTTAGAAGTAGCGGTGAATATATAGCTCAAGCATGCATGAGAAGAGTATGAGAATAGAAACGCATCATATGTCAAGGACTCCACAGCTAGGGACTCGGACATCACCACACTATCGCCTAGATAATAGCTAGAAATTCCCTATTCCAAGTGTTTTCGAAAGCGATGGGGGTTGAGATGATGTCGAGTAGAACACTCGGTGCAAATTCTCGCCTTCCCTTTATTCTCGATAGGTAGGGAAATATTCACATGCACATTTTTTTGGGTTTTGGATATATGTATTTTTTTGGATTTTTTGGCTATACATATGTATATATTTTTTTTCTTTCTTTTCTCTTTTTTTTGAATTTTTGGATTTTGGGATATATACATGTGTACTCTCCCAAGTGGGAGAACGGTACACGACGAGGGGATTTGCACCAAGTAAAATAAAAAAGAAATCGGATTCTAAACACTTGGGCAAGGGAGATATTTGCTAATCAGAGCATAGGCTAAAATGGGTTATCCTGGTCCTAACTGTGGAATCCGGACACATGCGAAATGAAGCATATGACATATATATATATATATTCATGCATACAGAAGCAGATAGGAGAAGAAAATACCACATATTCAAATCGAAGCACGATAATCTAGGGGTCATTCCTGGACAGGTATATAAATCAAAATCACAAAGTAGAAGCACACCAAACAGCTAGGCATGACACACGACTCACAAAAAAGCTAAATGGACCCACGATGCATGAAATGCAAGAGGACATGACTTCCTAGGGTTAGTGAATGTGATTATCGAAGCCATGCTAGGTGTGTGTGTGATTTTTGTGGTAATTCATCATAGGGTTCATCTCTAGGAGAAAGAGATAAAAAGAAGAAAAGAAAAATAAAAACATGATGAAAAACGAAGAAAAAGACGAAGAAAAAGACGCAAATGACGCACGAAGTGCGACTCCCCCAAGCTAAAACTTGCATTGCCCTCAATGCAATAAGAGTAAAGACGGGAGGGCAATGAAAATTGGGGGGATACGCACCGACGCAGAAAGACATGAAAGACAAGAAAAACACACAAACGAAACTGAAAATAAGAATAAAAATAGAAATCACACCACACGACATATAAACAAAAAAAGAAAAGTAGAAAATCATACGACACAACATATAAAACAAACACACAAAGAAAATATCACACGACAGCACACAGAAAAATTTGACTTTCCCCAAGCTAGACATGACAGTGCTAGCGAAATGATGCGATCATGAAAATGCAGAGATATGCAAGGGGGAGGTCAATCGGAGTCGCTTGCGGTGGAATGGTAAGGAGATGGCGAGGTGGGTGGTGAATAATGGTTGAAGGAATCCTCCGAGGACGAAGGAGATGGTGTGCGAATAGGAGAAGGAGGAGCAACAGGCTGGACCACCGGAGGATCGAGATTTATCGGTGGATCGTGGTGGATGATGGTGGCACGGGGTAGACCGACACACGGGTGCCAATCGGGAGGATCCAGGGATGGAAATTGAACGAGTGTGGCGTACCAAGGATCCGAGTAGAACTCCCAGGGTAGGTGTGTAAGGCGTAAGGGGAAACGCTCCGGTGATGAGGGTGGGATGATGGCAAAAGGAGTGTAGGCAGGGCTATAGAGGTAGGCTGCACGATCCTCCCCGAAAGGAGTGAGCATACTGATAGAGATCAAGTAGTCGCGATCGATACGGCTACGTCCCGGTACAACAGGGAGGTCGGGCGGCATCCTCAAGACACAACTGACGATAGGAGTGACAATTCCCCCATAGCAGATAGAGCCAGAAGTTGCGCGGCTGACGGATAAGATCTCGTGGATGATCCAATGAGCGGTGTTTATGGGCAAAGGGATATTCCCATGAATCCGGTCATGGGACATGGCATAGAGAAAGAGCAGCTCATCCCTAGACTCTGTGGATACATCAACGCGAGCGAAGATGGTGTTGGCAAGGAAGCAGTGGGCGAAACAGTAGCAAGGATGTATGATGTAGGAGGCGAGGGCTACCGCTGGAAAGGAGGCATATCGGGTGAATCGTTGCCAAACACCATCAGCCCGGAAGTAGGAAAAGATGTCAGATCGATCATGAGTGGAGCATTCAACATGGCGATCGGGGTTAGGGAAGTGTAGAATGTTGGTAAGCATGTCAAAGCTCATGGAAAAATCACAATTGAAGGCCCGGAAGGTGAAACCATGATCGGACACCTCAAGAGAACTGAGGAACTCAAGTGTGAGATTCCTGTGTGTATTGGCGTGGGTCAACAGAAGATAATCGCAACCTATGAAGCCAAAAAGTGCACAGGCGCCCCTAAAGAGTCCAAGAGATTGTAGGGTTGGAAAGTCGGCGAAAAGAGTAGGTCGCATAGGGCGATGAAGAAGGGCTTGTAAGCGATCGGATTGCTCCTCAAACGAAGGATTTATGCCGAGGAAAGATGGGGAAAAGGGGCCGTATAGGGGATGTCTGCGTGACGATGAGGCTATTTCCTTCCCTTCCCAGACATGGTGACGGCGAGGGGAAGAATGATGGAGCGGGATATGGTGTCTATGAAGATGATGAAGCAGATAAAGTGTGCAAACACAAATTCAAGACATTACATAAAATGAAATAAATGTGAAGAGTGGAAAGAGGTTACCCATCAACGTTGTAAGATCAAGCACCCGAAAGACCCCACACAATATAAGGAAGAAATTTGGGAAGCCACCGCTCGTTGATCCGACAAGAATCGAAATTTTCGAAAATTTAGGGGTTAGGGTTAGGGTTTGGACGTTTGATGAGAGAATGTTGTTGATGGGGAGATGGCGAGGGTGGGGGAGTATGGGAATGAGTGGGGATGCAAATCTAGGGGCAGTGGGGTGGATGGAGGAGATTGATTCGGTAGTTGGAGGGAGAGAGGTCGCGTGAATGGAAGTTTATGGGTCGGGTGGACGAAATCGTGCGACAGGGATATTTATAGGGGCGAAAACGAACCGATCGGGTGAGGATTCACCTGATCGGGTGGATAAGTCTCGAAAATCTTCCATCGGCCAACATCTACAGGTGAACCGATCGGGTGAGTTTTCACCTGATCGGTTGACCGCTTCCCATTTCTTCCCGCGAGTCTGTAACTTTTCACCCGGTCAATCACACGACAGCGGCTTCACTCAACCGATCGGTTGGTATAACCCCTAAATTTCCCGAGAATTCGGCCCTTCTCACACGGTCTGCCACCCAGTCACACAACGCTTCACCCGACCGGTTCGCAAGGAGAGTAGACACGGCCATCGTCTGATACGTCTCACCCGATCGGTTGAGTAGTCACCCGATTGGGTGAGGGCGTGTTTCCTGCAAAAATTCACGAATGGCTTAAGTTTCTCGACGGATGATCTCGTGGCTGAATTTAATTATTAAAATAGAAATAATCAAGTTAAAAATAAGCCTAAAAATAAGGGTGAGAGTTTAGAACATGGGTTGCCTCCCATGAAGCGCTTTTGTTTAACGTCGTTTGCTCGACGCCTCATATGGTGGTCAATTAGGATCCGGAGGGTTTGAGGAAGAGTCGTCGGTCGCTGAGAATCCGACCAGAGAGAATGCTGGTTCTCCTACCGTATTGTGTTTAAGGCGCTGCCCGTTGACTTTGAATGGCTCATCTCTTCCCATTATCTCAATAGCCCCATGCGGGAAGACCTTGGTGACGCGGAAAGGTCCCGACCACCTTGACTTGAGCTTTCCAGGAAAGAGCTTCAGCCTCGAGTTGAATAGGAGAACTAATTCTCCTTCCTTGAATTCCCTCTTCAGGATGCGCTTATCGTGCCACCGCTTCAGCTTCTCCTTGTAGATCCGGGCATTTTCATAAGCATTGAGCCGGATCTCGTCGAGCTTGTTAAGTTGTAACTGTCGGTGCCCTCCAACCTCCTTGGCGTCAAAGTTTAGGTTCTTGATTGCCCAAAATACCTTATGTTCCAATTCTACGGGCAGATGGCATGCCTTCCCATAGACAAGCAGGTAGGGGGTTGTGCCGATCGGAGTTTTAAATGTCGTCCTGTAAGCCCAAAGCGCATCAGGAATTTTTGATGACCAATCCTTCCTAGAGTTGGCCACCGTCTTTTCCAGTATGCTCTTGATCTCCCGGCTAGAAACTTTCACCTGGCCGCTAGTCTGCGGGTGGTAGGCACGCCCCACCCGGTGTTGTACCCCGTACTTTTTCAAGAGAGCTTCGAATTTCTTCTCTATAAAGTGGCTCCCTCCGTCACTGATCAGGACTCGAGGTACACCGAACCGCGGGAAGATGTTGTTTTTAAAGAACTTGGCGACCACTCTGGAATCATTGGTTGGACTGGCTATCGCTTCAACCCACTTCGATACGTAGTCCACGGGTACCAAGATATACTGGTTCCCAGAAGAGGAAGGGAACGGTCCCATGAAGTCCACTCCCCACACATCGAAGATCTCTACCTCTAGGATGTAATGCTGAGGCATCTCGTTCATCTTGGAGATATTCCCCGTCCTTTGGCATTTGTCGCAGTCTTGGACATAAGCATGTGTGTCTTTGAAGAGGGTTGGCCAGTAGAATCCGCTTTGGAGAATTTTCGCAGTCGTCTTATTGGTGCTCGCATGCCCTCCACATTACTGACCATGGCAATGGGAAATTATGGAGGTCGCTTCAGTTTCAGGGATGCACCTTCGTATCACCCCATCATTGCAGGTTTTGTACAAATGGGGGTCGTCCCAATAAAATTTGCGGACCTCATGGAAGAATTTCTTCTTCTGCTGGTAGCTCACGTTGTGGGGGACGATGGCACAAGCCAGATAATTTGCGATGTCGGCGTACCAAGGGGTCCAAGCGGAAGAGACGGAGAAAAGATACTCGTCAGGAAGCAAATCATCAACCGGAGTAGCATTCAAATCGACGGTAAACATTTTGGACAAGTGATCGGCAACGACATTCTCTGCCCCCTTCTTGTCTCTGATTTCCAGGTCGAATTCTTGGAGGAGGAGAATCCATCTAATGAGCCGCGGCTTAGCCACCTTCTTGCTCAATAGGTATTTAAGAGCCGTGTGATCTGTGTGCACGATCACCTTAGCACCAACGAGATATTGCTGGAACTTGTCCATGGCGTAGATGACCGCTAGCAATTCTTTTTCCGTGGTAGTATAATTTCTTTGGGCAGCGTCAAGGGTCTTGCTTTATAATATATAACATGCAGATTTTTATCCTTCCTCTACCCCAAGACGGCACCAACGGCATAATCACTAGCATCGCACATTAGCTCGAAGGGAAGATTCCAGTCCGGTGGCTGTATTACAGGCGCGGAAATCAAAGCTTGCTTCAGATGGCTGAAGGCTTCCATACACTCTTTGTCGAAGACGAAAGGCGCGTCCTTCACTAGGAGTTGGGTCAGCAGCCTGGAAATCTTGGAGAAGTCTTTTATGAAGCGGCGGTAAAATCCTGCATGCCCTAAAAAACCACGGACTCCTCGAAGATTGAGAGGTGGCGGAAGCTTTTCAATCACCTCAACTTTTGCCTTATCAACCTCAATCCCCCGCGAAGAGATGACGTGTCCCAGCACGACTCCTTCTTGGACCATGAAATGGCATTTCTCCCAGTTCAGGACTAGTCCCTTTTCTTGACACCTCTCTAGGACTTTAGTTAGATTGCTGGGTTATGAGTCAAACTCAGTTCCATAGACGGAAAAATCGTCCATGAAAACCTCCATGATATCCTGGGAGTAGTCGGAGAAGATAGCAGACATTAGTCTTTGGAATGTAGTCGGGGCGTTACAAAGTCCAAACGGCATTCTTCTATAGGCATATGTCCCAAATGGACAAGTGAAAGTCGTCTTCTCCTGGTCATCGTTATGAATAGGGATTTGGAGGAATCCGGAGTACCCGTCCATGAAACAGAAGTAGTTGTGCTTCGCCAGCCTCTCGAGCATCTGATCAATGAAAGGGAGAGGGTAGTGATCCTTCCTCGTGGCCTTGTTCAGCTTTCTATAGTCAATGCACATCTGGTACCCTGTGACGGTCCTCGTAGGTTTGAGCTCGTTCTTCTCGTTGCAAACCACCGTCATTCCTCCTTTCTTGGGTACGACATGCACCGGGCTAACCCAGCGACTATCGGAGATAGGGTATATGATACCGGCATGTAGAAGCCTAACAATCTCCTTTTTTACCACCTCCATCATTATGGGATTTAGCCTCCGCTGCGGCTCAATCAAGGAGGCTTGCTCATCCTCAAGCAGTATCCTGTGTGAGCAGAGGCCTAAGCTAACTCCTTTTAAATATTCAATTGCATACCCGAAAACACTCTTAAACCTTTTTAAAACACCAAGAAGTTTGGTCATCTGGTCTTCAGGCAGCGAGGAGTTCACTATGACCGGCAGGGTCGAGCCCGTCCCCAAATATTCATACTTTAGTCCCGGGTGTAACTCTTTCATCTCAACTTCATGAGGTCCCGACGCATATTTCTCAAGCTGAGCATCCTCTAGTGAAAGGACTTCTTTGTGGATCTCTTGAAATCCAGTGTTTAGAACTTCACTCCCCGTCGTGGTTCCGCGTGGCAAACCCTCGCAAGGTATCGTGGGGACAACCAAGGAAGGCGCCGGGTCTTTCTCAAGCTCATAATAATTCTCCAGGAAGAAAGCTTCGACGTGAAAACAGGTTTCAATAGTTGATGATTCCCCACCATTGCTCCCAGCTTCCTCATTGTCCCTAGATCTGGGATGTTCAATAAAAGTCTGCAAGGAATAGATCGGCCCCTGTCCAACGCAACCGACAGACTCTGCCTGGTGGTTCTCCTGACCAGACTCCATGAACAATTCCTCTCCCCTGAATCTGGAACTGGGCATGTCAATATACGCCACATCGTCAGGGGTAAGGAGAGTTGTTGTGACTTGATCCTGCTGTATATCATGATACCTCCTCTGATTTTTCCACAGCGGCAGACAGATGGGTTAGAATATTCGAAGCATTTAGGGATTCTGCCAAGCTTTGTGCCAAACAGTGGATGTGGTGCGAATGATCCCAGATATCGCCTGAAACGGCATACAACATCCTCGTCATGGGGCAGAAAACCTATAAGAAAGGAGAGAGAGAGAACTGCACAGATAGCAAACACGTCAAAATCACGGGTTGCATAAACGGGAGGCGAATGCAGCAATAGCAGCACGGCGACTCAGTCAATCAGTTCTATACAACTACTATTTACAATATGTACAAGTGAAATCAAAAAGTGTAGAATGCGAAAATTATCGCGAGATAGAGATGTGAGCTAGACTCAAGGGTTCATGAGATCCTAAAATAACAAGCACGTTGCCTCCCCGGCAACGGCGCCATAAAGCTTGACGTCCCCGCAATGTGCGTGTCAGGTGTGTGCAATATATGATTGGGGGCGTGAGATTTAAATATTTATAACCGCAAGCGCACGGTGTGGTAGTGTGGCTTGCGGGTCGAACTCAGGGAGGTGTGGTTGTGCTTGTGTCAAGAAAGACCAAATTCACCTCATGGGCGAGCTAGCCCGAATCGGTAAATGGGTTGTCACGGAAAATTGATGCGAGGGATAAACAATATAAAGGGAAACCCGGGACTTCAGCTTCCACCCTATCGTGTGATTCTCGCCAATACGGCCTACGGATAGGATAACGATCGGAATTACGGTCTAATGGTGAGACGTTGCCTCTAAGAGTGATATCAGCGTCCCATGGACCCGATATTCCGGTCGGTGCCCAGGATGATACACCGGATTACCCGGGTTCGGTCAGTGCGCATTCCCATGTCCATTAACACTGACCGACTCCGGGAGCACTAAGCTCGCAACGATAACTCCCCCAACATCTCGTCCTGCCGCTCCCGCGCGCTAGGATTCGACGTCTACGCTAAGGGCGTGAGCTATGGCTAGGGAGTCAACCGCCAAGTTTATTCCCCCTTGGCCCAACGGTCAAAGGCGGTCTTTTTCCCGCCGATGACAATGAAACACCCCGCGTAATCGATAGATTCCTAATCCCTACCGATTTCCTAGTCCTATGGACGCATCAGGGAGAACCCACGAAGGGGTTTCCACCAAAATCCCAGATTTGGGAACTACTCACACATATTTACTAAAAAGCAATCTAAATCAAAATCGACCGTTAGAAACATGATCAGGCGATTGAAAAGTAGTAAGAGCAATGCAAATAACACTATATTAAAGTTTGGTAAAGATCAGACTACTTACAAATATCTGAAAAATTACAGCCGTCAAGAGAGAGAAAAAACAGCAAAAAATAACAACTTCCCCGAATCTGGAAACCTAGGTTCTGTATTTATAGAAAACGACATCACCCGATCGGGTGAAGAATCACCTGATCGGTTGACCTGCTGCGAACTTTGGCAGCCATCTTCGAGACCTCACCCGGTCAGACGACACGGTCGGTTGATGGAAGCTGCTCATCGTTTGGATCTTGATCGTCGTCGGGTGAACCGATCGGTTGATAAATCAACCGATCGGTTGGAATTGTTGCCCAAAAGACAATAACTTGGGACGTTTTGGCACGGTCTGCTGACGGTCGGGTGAGCTCTCTGGGTCATCTTCTTCAGGGAAACGGCTACAGGTGAACCGATCGGGTGAAGATCACCCGATCGGTTGAGTTTCAGCTCCAATTTCTAGAGAGATCAGTCGGGTTGAACCGGTCGACGACCCGATCGGTTGACACTTTCATTACTTCAGCGGCTGACCGGGTCGTGCACGCGTGCATCACCTGATTGGTTAGCTGTGTCCAACCGATCGGGTGGGGGGCTGAAAGATGCGATCTTCGTCGTTTGACCCTCTGGATCACGCGTGACTCCTCTCGTTGCTCCGGGGACTTATGATATCGTCGTTAAACGTCCCCTACACTGGCAAACTCCTGCAAATACGTAAAAACACAGAGAAGTGAATGAAAAAAAGAAAATACGAGAAAACGAATACGAGACGGCGGAAAATAACGGAAAAACATGAAAGAAAACATGCGTGAAGATTTGAAATATAAACGCACATCACTGCTCCTCAGGATGTCCCTGCTACTGCTGCTCCTCCTCCTCCTCCTCCTAAGGATTTCACAGTTGATCCAGAGTCTCAGGAGTTCCAGATTGTTTTGGCCTCCTCCTCTGTTGCTGCTAGGGACACTCTCCCTTAGACTTAGACTTTGTGTTAGGGTTGAGATTTTTTTGGAGTGTCACTATGTATGGATGATATATGTATTTTGTTCACTTTTTTGCATGTACATGGTGTTTATGGTTGTATTTTGTACCCATGTAACTTTGATCTTATATATATGAAATTGTTGTTTCACACATTGTCTCATTGTTTATCTTATATGTGTGAATTTTATGAAATTGTCTCCTTGTATATGATATCATTTATATGATGTGATTTGAGACGATTTTTATCATGTGGCTCGTAAAGTAGATATTGGAATCTCATTCCTCTAGTCAGCTTAGTTTTCATGTGTTTTGTGAGTTTTTTGATTTGTATATCCTTATACTCTTATGATTGTTTTTAGTACTTATTTAGCACTATTGTTATTGTTATTCCACTCCCACCTTTTGGATAATGCCATAGGGGGAGAGAAATAAACATATCATAATTATGTGCTAAGTAAATTCTAATTCAAAACTAACTTGAATCTAAGATTGAAGTTGCCTTAGATTCAGGGGGAGTTTAGATACAATGAATGTGGATCATACAAACCTAGATTTCATGAATTCAAGCATATCATTCCATTCATGAATATCTTACTCATTTGCTTCATTTAATCTAATAGATGCCCTAATATTTATTGACTAACTTGATTAGCATCTATGTAGGGGGAATAAGTTTTCTTTAAAGTACAATTATTTATCTTTTTGTTTTTGTTTGTTTGTCATCATCAAAAGGGGGGAGACTGTTGAGTATTGGACTTCTCCCTACTTGGTGTTAATTATGAGAAAACATAAATAATTGTGACTAATCCCCTATTTGCAGTTAATACATTGCCTAAGCATATTATGAAGATCAATTAGCAATGGATGACACTCAAAGATCAATGAAAGCAAAGGAAGTGGATTGGATGATCAACGATGGTGATTGAAGCTCTTAGAAGACTTCAAGCTCATACATTGGATAGAAGAGAGAGTTCTACAAATGTAATCTTTTTTCTCTCTTCTAGTATGTAGCTTAGAAGTAGAACTATGTTGGAGTACACACACACATCTTCATTTCAGTCTTAGGAAATCATTAGATCTACTTTCCTTAGACTCCAATTCATTTCTATCAACAATGTGCATGTCAAGTTTTCAAAAGTCGACTGATGAACGATTTACAGTCACCTGTGTTAAAACAGTCGACTGTGTTTTGTTCTACAGTCGCCTGTTATGCACATACTTAATCTGTCAATTTTTGGGCTTCTAAGCTTTAACTCTATCAGGCGACTGCTGTACATTTCACAGGCGCATGTCCAAGTGACAGTCGAATGTGATTTGTTAGTCAGTCGCCTGTCTATCTTCAGCCCAAATTTATTCTCAGTTTGATCAGGCCAGTCGACTGATGTTGTATTTACAGTCGACTGTCCAATGGCACAGTCGACTATCAATGCTTTAACAGTCGTCTGTCTTTGAGCCTCTCTGCAGACTCAACTCTCTAGAAAATGTCAGGGTTTCTGACAGTCGTATGTAGAATGAATTACAATCGCCTGTTGGATTTAAAGTCGACTGTTTTCTCTTCATCAGTCGCCTATCCTGTATTCCCTGACGTTTCTGAGACTTTCTCAACTTACCCAAATTACGGCCAGTCGCCTGTAGAAGGATTTACAATCGCATGATGGTTTAACAGTCGACTGTCTACTCCTTATCAGTCAACTGTCTACGTGGTAAGTTACCGTTTGAATTCTCACATACCCTCTGTCACAGTGTAGCAGTCGACTGGGTTTTGTTCAATAGTCGACTGTCACGGGCGCAGATTCTATCCGTTGAGCTTTTCTTCAATGATTTCAAAGGGGTTTTGGGGGATTCTGTTTAAAGGGTTTGAGAAAACTATAAAGGCAGCCTCTACTGTTCTATTGAGAGGTAACTCATTTTTGTTAGCAACTCACTCAAACATTCAAGCTTTCATTCTTTCAAGATCAAAGCTCTCAAAATCAAAAAGCCCTAGAATTCCTGTCTTTCATCTCTTGCTCTACAACCTAGAACCAAAGAGAAATCTTCTAGGCATTTGGTGCAGTCAAGAGAAAGGGCTTTCCTCTCTTCCAAGAGAGTCATTCAACACACATCACACTCTCCTTCAAGTTCTACTTCAAGGCATAGTGATTGTAAGTGTTGTTTAATTTCATATTTCATAACTTCCCTTATTTGATTTACTCTCGGGTTGTGAGAGTGATTTGCTTGCTCCCAAGTTGTGGGAGTCAAGGACATCGAGTGTATTTCGATTTCACTTGTAGGGTTGCTACAATTGGATATTAAGGAAACCTCAAGTTATGGTTCTAACTTGAGTATCCGGTGGTATCCGGGTGGAAGAGACGTAAGATTACCTGTAACAAGTCGAAAAGTGACTTGAGTAATCTGAACCCTTGAAACATCCTTGTGTTTGCATTGTTTCAGTTTGGGGTTGACTTTCATTCCGCATTAATTTTTGGTTAGGAATTTAATTTGGTGTAACTATCTTTTTAAATTGCATAAACACTATTCAACCCCCCTTCTAGTGTTTTCCTCATAGCCAGGGACCTTACATAACCGACCTACCATATTTTGTTAATAGCTGATTACCGATCTATCTTGACCCAGCCTATTGCCATTGCTGACCTAATCTGTTATCACCCATCGACTCAATCTATTTTTATCGACTCGAATTCTTAACTGTCAACTTGACCCATTTCTTATTTGATCAGTAGTAGTTAGCCAACCAAACTTATGATCCAACCTTTTTACTACAACTGACCTAATTATTAGTACCGACTTAAATTGTTGTTGAATATTTAGAGGGAACCTATTGATCCGTAATACTAATATCGATCTGACCTAGTACCGTCGACCTAAACCTTGGTGCTTCTGTTTTCTATTTTCTAATCACCGACCTGTTTACTATATGTACTCTGTTAACCGACATATACTATATGTCAGTCATGAATCTAATCCGAACTGCATTCTTCTTTGAATTAAAGTATTTACTGGTCCATACTGCTTGTTATTACTTATTATAGTTCTATCTTACTGTGTACTAGATAGTGTTGGAAATTCACAACTCCTCATAAGGTTTTGATGAAATACAAACATTTATATGTTTATACTAACTTTATCTATGCAGATTTTATAGACCTACTCAGATTCGATAAATCGTCAGACTATACCTTGCAAGAAGCATCAAGTTCAAGTTGAAGCTTATCGACAAATTTTTATAACTTGTGATACACGATGTAATCTTTATTTTCTTTCTTGCAAATACTTAGAATGTGAAAGCCTTGATGATGGTCTATCTTAGTCGTTTAGGCTTCGTCCTCAAAAATTGATTTAAAGACCAAATTGGTCAACCAATACCCTCTTTTGGTCGACCAATCATAAATTCCAGAAATTCAGAAAATTCCAAAAATTTTCCAGAACTATTCTTAAGTCATTAGGATCATTTTCTGAGAATTTCCTGAAATTTGATTTTTCAAATTTTTGGTCGACCAATCAGGATGATTGGCAGACCAGTTAGTTTTTAGAATAAATATAATAATCTGATTTTTGATTAAATAATCAGTTTTTATAACTGATTATATCAGTTTCTCAAACCACCTCAAACGACAATATTTTTGCATGTTTATGTTAGTTTATGTCCGTTTTGGCTGTCAGTTTTCTGTCTTTTCCCAAAATAGTGCTTCAACAGTCAAAACCTAAAATGACAAAAATATTGGTCGACCAATAACCCATATTGGTCGACCAATTTGACAAAAACAGTTCAGAATTTATTGAAAATTTAGGTAGTTGTCCAACGTTCAAAAACTACCCTTTTGGCCTATAAATAGACCCCAAGACCTCTGCCTAAACATACGAAATAATTCTTTCTCTCTCCTATGCTTAAGTGTTCTTTCTCTCACTAGAAAGAGAGTTGTTTTCAGATTTCTTTGGGGAACCTCTATAGAAATTCTTCCTCAACTAGAAGTCCATTCTCCAAGTGTGTTCTACCATCAATTCTCATCCAGAACCTTAGAGAATCCATCACCAACCTTGCGTCATAATTCCTACATTATCATGGTTATATGTGATATTGTATCATACTCTTTCTTTACTTTATTTGGTGAATCTCTTGTTGAAGCGATTGTACAATTTTGCAACACTGGGAGTGTTGGCATCTTTGTATGTTGATTACTTGCTGGGAGCAAGTGTTTTAGTGGATTGAAATCTCTACGGGTAGAGGATGGACGTATGATCACGAGGATCTGAAGCAGGATAAATCTCTGTGTTTGCGGCTGCTATTTTCTGAATTATGTTATTTACTTCGGCACTCTTATTGCAATTTTTAGTTACTTTTAATTTTGCAACTTTGTCATGATATACACTATCCCCCGCCCCCTTTCTAGTGTATTTGGTGTGTCAGGAGATCCAACATTCGGTATCGGAGCATGGTTAAGACGGCCTACACCTATCCGACAAACAATTCAATGTATTCATCACAATTTCCAGAATGGCACTCTACCACAAGGCCTCCACTACTCAACGGTTCCAACTACTCCTATTGGAAGATTTTAATGACGATCTATCTTCAAAGCATCAACTACGAACTTTGGAACATGTTGGAAACTCAATACATAAAGCTTACAACTCATTATACCCAATGGACCGCTATTGACAAATCTGCTGCAACTCACAACTCAAAAGCGATGAATGCACTAATCTACGCCATGGACAAGAATGAATTCAATCATGTCTCCCAGGCCAAATCAGCATATGACATTTGGTATACACTCGAGGTAACACACGAAGGAACTAGTAAAGTTAAGGAAACTAAAATTTCTGTTCTTGTTCACATGTTTGAACTATTTAGAATGAAGGACAACGAGACAATTGGAGATATGGTTACTAGATTCACAGATATCACAAACTCTCTAATTGCTCTTGGTAAGACATATACTCAAACAGAACAAGTCAGGAAGATTCTTCGTGCCTTAACACCAGAGTGGGAGAAGAAGACCACAGCCATAAAGGAAGCCAATGACTTACCAACTCTCACCGTTGAAAGTCTCGTTGGTAACTTGATGGCCTACAAAGTTCAACTCCAAGATCGCAAGGAACAATCAGACTCAAAGAAGAAAGTGCTTCTCTATAATTTGATATCTAAGAATACTGATGCTTCTCTATGTATTCAGTGTAACAGGCCTGGACATATGAAAAAGGATTGTCCACTCCTTAAGCCAAAAGAGAGAACATCTAACAATTTCAGGAAAGATAAGAAGTTTGACAAAAGGAAAAAGGCATTGGCATCCACTTGGGATTCTTCATCATCTGATGAAGAAGAAACTAACGAACATACTAATGAAGAAAATGCTCACATGTGCTTTATGGCACAAGGTAATGATGAGGTAAGTAGTTTAGACAATGAAGAACTACTAGAAGCCTTTAATGATTTATATGTTAGATTTAAGAGATTAAATTCTCAACATAAGGCATTAGTTCTTTCACATCAAGAATTATCTTCTTCATCATTATCATTAGAATATCTTTAAAATGAGAAGGAATATTTATCTTCTCATAATATTGAATTAGTTCTCAAATCTGAGAATCACAATATGTTGTCTCGTATTTCTCTATTAGATAAAGATATGTCTTCGTTAAAGTTAAAATATGATGATATGTCTTCTAATATTAATAAGTTTAATAAAGGAAAGAATAATCTCGATGATTTACTTAAAGTACAACACCTGCTAATCATCGACAAGGATTAGGCTATAAGCATTCTTCCAAATCCAATAGTTTTAATAATGATATTAATTTGGAAAAGAAGCAGCATGTTTTTGTTAATGCAAAGAAAAATGAATATTTTGCAAAAGAATTCTATTCATTTACAAAAGAAGACCAATTCTGTTACATATTCTAAGAAATCCATTATGCATACTATTTGGGTTCCTAAAGATGTGTGCGCATATGATAACGATTTATATGTTACTAACTTTATGAAAAATGTTATTCTTTCTTCTAATTATTTAAAGAAACCAAATTCCAAAGGACTAATCCTAAGGACCCATATAAAAGGGTACCAATATTCATTGTTTTATCTTTCAGTTACCTACTAAAGAAAGATGGATTCTAGATAGTGGATGTTCCAAACTCATGACTGGGAACATTAAACTTCTATCAACCGTTCAATTCAAAGATGGTGGCACTGTTACTTTTGGTAATAATAAAAAGGTAAAGTTATTGGCATTGGAACAGTTGGTGACCCAACTAAGCCAATCATCGAAAACGTGCTCCTCGTTGACGGTTTGAAACACAATCTCTTATCCATTTCTCAATTATGTGATAAGGATTTTAAAATTGTTTTCGAAAAGAATGCATACATTATATATGATATTAATATATCTAATATATTATTTCAAGGTAATCGTAAGAATAATATATGCATATTGTCACACCCCTCTTCCCATTATACTTGAGAGCGAGAACGCGAGCGGGTCTGCATGTGCTTAAAACAAAGAAGAAGTACTTTTCTTTTTCTTCCTTCTTTGACTTAAGCACAATAAGCGTCTGTGTATTAAGATTGGCAAGTTCCTGCATGCGAATATCAGAACAACACGGAATATCATTATTACACTTCAAGGCCCAGCTTACATGTCACAAACAAGGCCAAGCATGGCCATTACAAATAGTAACACGAAAAGGAAATACACCTGAATAAATTACACCACAAATATTAAAATTTTAGCGGCATTGTGCGAGCACGTCGTTCCTTAGCAGTCGATCTCAGCGTCCGGGTACTCCTGGTGAATTAGCTCATCCTCAAGGTATGATCCTCAGTAAAGTCTGTCTCAAAACCTGACGTATATTTCACAAGATAAAAAACATGGAAATATACGTCAGCGAGGGTCGCTCGGCAAGATTTAAAATGTTAAGAAATGGACCCTCGGTAAGATAATATAATAATATATGTATAGTTTTGCTAATCTTTAAAGATGAGTAATACAATATGATCACAATAAAGTAAAGCATGGGCAGCGTAAGAGAACACGTGGGCTTAGCAAAGTGTAGTGTGTAAAGTAGTGAGCTATGCAAAGTAACACGTAGTAAGCATGGTAAGAAAAGTTAGCATGTTACACAATTTATAATGGCAACAACAGGATTAAAACAGTGCATCATTCAATCTCCTAATCTAGTGACAAACCCAATGTCCGAGGGCGGAAGAAACTACAATTACACCCAAACCAACGGGAGCTACCGTGGTTCTGTACTTACCGACCCCATCCGGGCGACGGTCAAATTTACCGGTGGGGTGAAATCCAGCATTCCAACCTCTACTACAATGGACTACCCCCCAAGTGTCGATATGTATCTGTACAGTTCAATGTATGCCCCAAGGGTCCAATATTCTGTAAATGCCCCGAGAGCCCAATTGTCTGTATATGCCCCAAGGGCTCAATATCACATTTCATTTGGAGTAAACCCTCCAGAGATAGTGTGGCACAAGGAATAATAAAAACATGCAATGAGGCGTTTTATGGTTGTTTTTAACATAGTAGAGGCATTTTTTTCACTTATGAGTTTGCATGGAGACCCAACGAGTTACCACTTCAAAATCCACCAAAAGCTGACGTAATAAATTACACTATGAGGGAATTAACTTCAGAAGTTAAAAACATTATCAGTAAGTTTAATAGAAACAATCACATTTTTCAGAAATTCAAAATAAAAAACACGTAATCTTGCATAATTAATTTCTCACAATCTACGCGCTAGTTTTTTATGCAATTGCTGTCAAACTTGTCCTTGTGATGAGTACTGTTAAGTCACGTGTGTTTCAGAAAGGCATTTATATGAAAATCCCTAAAGACGATTTAAATACGCATTTACCGATAAATACGTGCGACTTTGAAAATCAGTAGAAAATAATTTACTTGCCTAATTGGAGCGATTTTGGTGCCCACGCGATCTTAAGGAAGGCGTTGATTTATCTGCGAAGTCAGATTCGAGATGTTATGCTAACAGTTCTAACCTAGTAAATATTAATATGGCACAAGGACTGTTTTATTATAAAAACTATATTCATGCTAATATACAACCCAACGTATTTATATAAAATAACTCATATAATAACTACTCTGATACATAATAGCTAGGGTATACTATACTAACTTATGTAACATATATAATATAGTATTATATAAATAACGTAGATTTTATACTAACTATTATTATTATTATTAATCTACGGTTCACCTAAAATAACTCACTCACCGTTGTGTTCTCCCTTGCGTCACTTGCAGGTGGAGGCAGCGCGGCTTAGGACGGCGACCGTGGCAGCGTCTTGACGTGTGTTTATATTTCATATATTCACGCACGTTTTCTTTTGTGTTTCTCCGTGTTTTTCGCCGTCTTTTATTCGTTTTCTCGTATTTTCTCGTTTTCTTTCACTTTTCTTTGTTTCTCCATGTTTGCAGGAGATTGACCGCGTAGGGGACATTTAACGATGAT
>JAULAV010003123.1:0-25000 GCA_030789695.1 Scilla litardierei | reverse complement strand
CCATTTTTGAGCCTGAGCTACTGTTTACGGTTAGTCGGTCAAAGCTCAACGACCGACCGACTAGTTGAGAAACTAGTCGGTCAGAAGTTGTTCTTAAACCGACTAGCTGTATTTGAATTCAGCTTCTATTGTACATGCCTAGTTACTGTTTATCGTTAGTCGATCAAAGAACGTTTGTCGACCGACTAGTTGATGAACTAGTCGGTCTACGTTGTATCACCGACCGACTAGTTGATGAACTAGTCTGTCTGTGATCCTTCTTTGACCGACTAGTCTGGTTCAGAATAGGGCCGTTGGAGCTTTAATTGAAACGTTTTTCTCTCTCTCTTTCCTCTAACCTATAAATACTTGGTGTGCTGCATTCATTGCACTCAAGGCTGATATTAAGAGAAGTTTAGAGATCAAAAGAGAATCATTCAATCTCATTCAAAGCTCATTCATTTCCTTTCAAGAATCTCTCCCTCACTCTTATTTCAAAAGAGAGATTCATTGATTGTGAGCCTTCCGAGCCAAGTGCTTGATTCTAGGTCACCAACATCCACCTAGGAATCCATTGCTGGTCATTCTACTTGGAGCTAGGGTTTGGTACCTCTTCATCTTCCCCAAAATCCGTTTTGCCCTAAATCATAAGTTTACTCAAGGCATAGGGTTTTGTCGGTAAGATTCAGTATTTCATTTACTTTCATATTGTAAGTGTTTTACTCTCGGTTGTGAGAGTTTGTTTGTGATCCCGGGTTGTGGGAGTCACAATTTCATTTGTGTATGATTTGACTTTGTGAAGGTTTTTCACAAGTTTTCATAGTGCAAATTTGAGTTAGAAGTTTCTAACTCAAGTATCCGGAGGGGATCCGGGTGTTTGGGACGTAGGATCACCGGGAACAAGTCGGGGAGACTTGGGTGGATCCGAACCCGTTAAATTGCTTGTTTGCGATTGTCTTTGCTTGTTGTCTACATTTACATTTCCGCATTTCCGCATTGTTTGGTAGAGTTTGCAAGGTAATTAGGAATTAGCCTCTTAATTATTTTAAAGTACTATTCACCCCTCCTCTAGTACTTGTGCAGTAGCTTAGCAGGGCATTACAGGTTGGAATTCAGCTCCAAAGGACAGAGAGCACTGTCATTTTCACCCGATCACTGAACCGATCGGGTGAGCTCTTCTTCACTGCTGCTCCTGTCCTGGTCGGATATGCGTGCACGAACTGATCAGGTGGGACTGTCCACCTGATCGGTTGAGGGCTAAAATCTGATATTCTTCGAGGTTTGGCCCTCGGGATCGCACGTGGCACCTCCCGTTGCTCTGAGGACTCATGATATCTGCTTTATATGTCTCCAGCATTGGCAATCTCCTGTAATGGCACAAAGACACAAAGAAAGTGAAAAGATACAAAAAAACACAAAAGAGTAGATAAGAAACAACGGAAAACAAAGGACATCACGAAGAAGATGTGCGTGAATTTATAAAATATAAACGCACATCAAAATCCCCCAAGCTGAACCCTTCCTCGTCCTCGAGGAAGACGAGCGAGAGTAGGAGCTCGGAGGGAAAAATAGAAAGGAAGAAACAAAAATAAAGAAAATAGAATCCTAGATCGCCCGTCAGGGCCAACAAAATCAAACACACCACACTAAACAAGCATGTGATAAACACATCACTAAACCCAGGAATTTGAGCCCATACAAGTGTCGTGGGTCCACGCGGTGAAGCACGAGTGAGTGAGGTCGTAAGCTAGCAGACGGTGTCACTATCTAAATTGTGCAATAAAGCTCCATATACACACACCCAAGGAGTGGCCCAAATATCGATTCAATTCGAATAAGCGGTGAATAATAGCTCAAGCATGCATGAGAGTAGAGTCAGAATCGAGCGTATCATGTGTCTAGGAACTAGAAGATCACCGCACTATTGCCAAGATAATCGCTAGAAAATTCCTATGCCAAGTGTGTTCGAAAACGAAGGAGGTTGAGAAGGTGTGGAGTAGAACACTCGGTGCAAATTCTCACCTTCCCTTTATTCACGGTGGATAGGAATGGTACTCACAACGGGAATTTTTTTTTGTGTTTTGGGTATTTGTATTTTTTTTTGAACTTTTGGTTATACACATTTTCTTCTTTTTTTTCTTTTCTTTTTGGATTTTTCTTCTCTCTCTTTTTTTTGGGCTTTTGGAATTTTTGGCTATATATTTGTGTACTCTCCTAAGTGGGAGAATGGTACACGACGAGGGAATTTGCACCAAGTAAAACAAAAAAGAAATCGAATTCTAGACACTTGGGCAAAAGAAATTTTTTCTCGCAAATTAGAGCATAAGCAAAATGGGTTATCCTAGTCCTATTGGTAGAGTCCCGACACATGCGAATTGAAACATAATATATATATATATATATTATTCATGCATAGAGAAGCAGACAGTGGAGGCAAAATACCGCATATTCGAAATTGAAGCATGATAGTCTAGGGGTCAACTAAGGAAATGCATATAAAACAAAATCACAATGTTGAAGCATACAACTAGATAGTTAAGACAAACAACTCAAATAAAAGCAAAGTGAACCCACGAAGCATGAAATGCAATAGGACTCGGCTTCCTAGGGTAGTGACAGTGGTTATCGCAGCTAAGCTAAGTGTGTGTGTGTAGTTCCATGGTAATTCATCATGTGAGGTCATCTCTAGGAGAGTGAGAATAAAAAGATGAAAAGAAAAAGAAAAACATGATGCAAACGACTAAAAAACGGTGAAAAAGATAAAACTGACGCACAAAGTGCGACTCCCCCAAGATGAAACTTGCATTTCCCTTAATGCAATAAGAGTAAATATAGGAGGGCAACGAAAATGGGAGGGAAGTACGCACGGACACAAAAAGATGGAAAATATGAAAAACACACGAACGAAACAGAAAAATAAAGAAAAAGAAACTCACAAATAAAAGATATAAAAAACATCCAAAGAACACATATAAACAGGCACACAACAACGACATCACATGACAATATGCACAAAAATCGATTTCCCCCAAGCTGATCATGACAATGCTAGCAAAATGATATGATCAATGTGATGCGGAAAAAATGCTTGGGGGAAAATCAGAAAAAGAACAATCATGGTGTAGGAGGGGTGATCTCCTCATCCTCCTCAGAAGAGGATGGAGGAGTGTGGGTTGACGAAGTGATAGGGGTGCTGAGAAGTGGAGAAAGTGGTGGAGGTCGTGGATGGATGGGTACGGTGGTGGTGTGGATGATGGGTGGAGTGACGGTGATAATGGTAAGTGGGAGGGATGTGGCGATCGATGAGGAGTGGGTGGGTAACGATTTCGAGTGCACAACTAATTTCTTGCGGCGCGAGTATGCGGTGGTGATAGATGTGAAGGATGGTGGAAGTGTAGGACCTACGGTAGTGGTCGTGGGTGGAGAGGAAGTGGATGGAGGAGGGGATGATCGCCTAGGGGGTGATGGAGGAGGTGATGATCGTCGAGGAGGCGAAGGAGGTGGTGATGATCGTCGAGGAGGCAAAGGAGGTGGTGATGGTGCTGGAGTAGGTGGAGGAGGACCGTAGATGTGTGTAAGATGGCGGAGAATGGCGGCCACGTTTCGCTCAAGTGCGAGGAAACGTGGGTGTGAAAAGAAAGAAGTGGATGGGTCTGAGGAGGTAGAAGAGGATGCGCCAGCGTGTAGAGCAGCCAGCTCAGCCTCAAGAGCGAGGCGAGCGGAGGTGGTCTGACGAACAACAGAAGTGGTGCCGGCAGTAGTGGTCATGCCGGCACCGGAGGCAAGGCCTAAGAGGGCCGTAGTGAGTGTCTCAGAAGAAACAGCGGCAGAAACCGGGGTCGTGGCACTAGGTCCAGCCCCGGGGTCTCCTCTGAACACAGGGATATCCTGCTCACCTAAGTGGGCGATAGGGGACGGTGGTCGTGGTGCGTTAGGGAGAAGAAACTGAAGATGTAACCCCCCTTACAAACTCTGGATCTGGAGGAAACGACCAGTCTGCCTCAAGATGAATAGCCATACGGCCAGGAGTAGGCAGAGTGGTATATGGGGCAGGGGGGTGGCCATGGTAAAAAACAAACCGACCGATACCTCGAGATCGGATCATGTGGGTGTGCCGCAGGACATCAAGATCTAGATATGTAGATCCTGCGGCATCCGGCAATTCGCGGGGGATAACGATGTTGAACGGGGGTGTAAGGCAATAAGGGTAATGAGGCCACTGCAGCAATACTTACCCTTGCCTGCGTGGCTAATATCAAGGAGTTTTTGAATTAGCCACGCACCGGCGTTAATGCGTACACGCTGGGCCTCGAAAGCGATCCCGTCAACACCTGGAATGAAATCAAAAGTCATAGCCCAAAGGATGAAAAGGTCAGGGATGGTCACGGTCCCAGACTTATCCCGGGGGAAGAAAGTGCTCGATATGATGCGATGGGCTAGACGAAAGACAGGGTGGATGATGAAGGAGCCTTGGCCTTGCCTCGAGGATAATGATCGTGAAGGGTGAGGTGCCTCCAAAAATGGTCGACATCGAAGTCGCGATGAAATTCATAGGGACGGATATCGTCGTCGAGAATAGGGAAACAGAAAATGTTGTTGATAGTGTTCACATGGGTTTGAAAGTTTCGGTTCCGGAGGCGAAAATCTATAATGGACCCCCCTCAGTTTTGAGAGTCGAGAGGAGTTCGAGTGTGAGAGCGGGGTATAATGGTGCGTGGGAGCCTAAGAAACCTAACCAACCTAAGTTCGCAAAAAGTGACTCGACCCCGGAGAAAACTCCGAGATTGATAAGGGTTTAACTATGGGCAAACTTAGTGGCTAGGTGGGATCGTTGGTTGAGTCGATTATAAAAATCTTTATGCTCTAGACTCAAGAAACAGATTTCCTGCCGGCCCATCAGCGGGTCTGCCACAGGAATGTTGGGTTGGGATGGAGGTCAGGTAGGAGGAGTAGGAGGAGCACGTGCACGCGGTGGACGTGTGGATTTGTGTCTCTTGCGAGACGGCTCCTCTTCCTGCATGATCCCCTTACCCTTGTCTTTATCTTTGGCCATGATTGCGTGGTGATGCAATGAGAATGCAAGATTATATGAATGCACACAATCAAACGACAATGGAGCAAGATGCTAATATTTGGGCGACGAAAAAGTAAAGCTCAGGAGAGAGTATACCCAGTATCGAGGCGACTCCTTGCTTGCAAAAGCTCCTTCGTCGTGCAATAGAGGAGTGTGGGAAGCCGCGGCACTTCAATCCAACAAGATGATGAATTTTCGAAATGGGGGTTAGGGCTAGGGTTGGGGCGGATTTGGGGATGGAGTATGGGAGAGGGGAGGGGATTGACTGTGGGAGAGAAGTGGGGAAGTGTGGGAGTGAATTTAGGAATGGTGGAAGTGAGAGAGAAGGTCATTTGAGAGGGATAGAAGATGAACCGAGCGGAAGAGAGATGAGGGTTCGGGTGAAAATGAAATCGGGTGGGGGGATATTTATAGGGTTAGGCGAACCGATCGGATGAGATTTCACCCGATCGGGTGAGTCGATTTCGAAAAAAAAATTATTGGAAAGCAGCTATAGGTGAACCGATCGGATGAGATCTCACCTAATCGGTTGACTGCTTCACAGATTTCCCGAGAGCTCTGTACTCTCCACCCGGTCTGCCACCCGATCACAGCTTCAGCTCAACCGATCGGTTGACTTAACACCAAAATTTCGAGAGCTCTGTAGTTATCACCCAATCTGCCACCCGATCATCCGCATTTGCCACCCGATCGGTTGACTTATGTTCTGATACTGGCCATCTTCCGAACTGGCCACCCGATCGGTTGATGCATGACTGATCGGGTGGTGGTAATTTCCTGCACAAATACAAAAATCATCTAAGTCTCCCGACGAAAATCCCCATGGCAGAATTTATTCACCAAAAATAAGAAAACTAATCCTATAAATAACGACGAGAGTTCAGAACATGGGTTGCCTCCCGTGAAGTGATGTTGTTTAAAGTCGTTTGCTCGACTCCCGATATATGATGTTCAAGGGGGATTGTACGGGTGATGCCCAATGATCAGCATCCCTTCAGCTGTAGGAGAATGTGCATTTGTTGGTAACTGGGGTGACAGGTAGATGCTCTAGACGGTCCTCCCGCTGGTGGTGTCCGGGGGCTTTTTCCCTCATGTTGGCGTCAGTCGCCACTCTCTTCAGGATATGAACTTCATCAGCTGTGAGCCCCAAGGGCTCTTTTTCTTTGCCCTTAGTCAGAGCAACCTTCTCAAATCCGGGGGGAGTCGTCCCGGAGACACGTACCTCATCAGCGATTTCTTTTCTTCTTTGCCCAATGTGCTACTCAAGGACCTCCAAGCTATCGGGGGGTTCCTTGAAAGAACTTCCCAAGATCCAGCCTCAAAGATTCTTTCTTCCTTGACTTCCAGTAGATTGCATCTTTGTTCCTCCGGTGGATGCTTCATTGGCAGTCCCAAATCAAACTCTACTTTCTGATCCCCGACATTCAGGGACAGATTCCCCTTCTTCACATCAATGAGTACGCTCGCAGTTGCCATGAAGGGCCTCCCGAGGATAATCGAGGTATGATTGTCCTCCGGTATGTCCATTACTAGAAATCGACCGACACATGCACACCGCTGACGTTGACGGGCAAGTCATCAACTACCCCCACCGGGTACTTCACCGATCTGTCTGCCAGTTACAGAGTCATTTCAGTGGGTGCAAGGTCGCCCATTTTTATCCTCTTGTATAATGATAGAGGCATCAGACTTACGCTCGCACCTAAGTCGACGAGCGCTCAATTGATTTTCACTTCCCCTATCGAGCATGGGATAGAAAAACTTCCGGGGTCCTTGAGCTTTGGCAAATTTTTTCGTTGAATCAGAGCGCTGCACTCCGCCGTTAAGACGACTTTCTCTTTCCTTGTACCCTTCGTTACCAAATCCTTCAGAAATTTTGCGTATGAAGGGATGGTCTCTATAACCTCCAGGAAGGGGATTTACAAACTCAAGTCTTTCACCATGTCGAAGAACTTGTCGTACTTCTAATCTATTTTTGCCTTGGCAAGACTTTGTGGGAATGGCACCGCAGGTTTGAAGACCCTCGAGTTGTCACCTCATTCTTCTTCTTTTCTTCTTCAAAAAATCCCTTCGGAGTCATTGTGTTTGATGCCGAAGCTCCATCATCATTTGCTTTTAGATTTGGTCTCACATCGACCAATGGAGCTTCAGGTTCTTTAGCGGCTTCCCTCGTCAGAATCTGTGTGCCGCTCCTCAAGACTATCGCCGAGACATTTGCATGATCATGCATCAAGGCTAATGTTTGATTGGGTCCCCTGGGATTGACCTCCGGCTGACCCGGCAACTGCCCCTGCGTCTTCTGAAGATTGGCCACTTGCAACCCCAGCTGGGTCACTTGATCGGCCAAAGTCTTCTGTCCAATCTGCAGCTGCAGGTTAATCTTCTCCTGGTTCGATATATATTGGGTCAAGAGATTCTCGACCGGAGAGATTACCCGTTGTTGGTTATATGGTTGCTGCTGTGGCGAAAACTGCTGATTTCTAGGGGGTACTACTGATGCATCTGCGCTGAGGTTATTGTTGCTGCTGGTATAACTGTTGTTGTTGCCGAGGGGGCTGTTACACCTGCTGCTGAGGTTGCTGGGGCTGCTATTATGATGCCATGTACCTGAGGTTTGGGTGGTTCCGGTTGTTAGGAGAATACGTCAGATTCGAGCTTGTCCTCAACGGATACGGTGCATTACCCGTGGGGTTAAAGAAAAGAGCACTCGTTTTATCAACCGGTGCCGAGATATCTCCACCGTCAAAGTCTCCCATTACTTCAGCCTCTACTGCTGCCACTTGGTGAGTGTTGGCACCACCGGCCCCTACCATGAATGCCGAGATCTGGGTACATAGAAAATCAAATTTTCTAGACAGTTTGTCGACCTCCTCTACTCGGTGCATTCCTCCAGATCTTGGCATGGCCCGTTCATCGATCCACCTTTCATTATTAGATGCCATATTCTCCAGAATATTTTCGGCATCTACTTCGTTTCTTGCTATGAAGGACCCTCCAGCCGCGGCATCCATTGAGGACTTTAGATCGTCCCTCAGCCCATTGTAGAACAAATTGATGATCTGCCATTTGGGGAGCTCATGGTGAGGGCATATCCTTTGCATCTCTTTATACCTCATCCATGCCTCATGCAAGGATTCGTGGCTGGCTTGGGAGAAGGAGGAGATCTTGCTCCTCAGCTTCATTGTCTTCCCGGGGGAAAGAACTTGTCCAGAAACGCGTTGGACAGCTTCTCCCAAGTTGTAAAAGTATTGGGGTCCTTCCCCTTCAGCCATTGTTTGGCTTTGTCCCGCAGAGAGAATGGGAATAATCTGAGCCGGATTGCTTCAGTCGACACACCGTTGATTCTGAAGGTGTCGCACTTCTCCATAAACGAGTCCAAGTGCTCGATTGGGCTCTCCATTGGAGCCCCTGAAAACTGGTCCTGTTGGATCCAAGTCACTAATACTGGCTTTAGCTCGAAATTTCCGGCCGTGATGGCTAGATGTTGGATGCTGGACGTGGACCCGATGGACGGCATCGAGTACCCAAGCAAGGACTTCTGGGGAGGGATATTTTCTCCCATGTTGGCGGAATTCTCTTCCCTTCTTCTTCTCTCGGCATTCAAACGCCTCATGGTGGTATTTATCTCTGGATCTAGAGGAACTAAGTCGTCAAGACTTCTTGAGCTCCTGTGCATGAAAAATCAAGAAACACACGTAAAGCACGTATTGTATAAAGCCAGACAAAAACAATTAGTAAGAAATAAAAAATAAAAAAATAAAAAATAAAAATAAAAAATAAAAGATAAAAATGTAGAATGTGAAAATTTTCACAAGGTGAGGGTGTGAACTAGTCTCGGGGGTTCACAGGGTCCTAAAAGAAACAAGCACGTTGCCTCCCCGGCAACGACGCCATAAAGCTTGACGTCCCCTAGATTTGGCACTATATGCAGTAGGAACGGGGATACCAGATTTAAATATTTATAACCGCAAGCGCACGGTGTTGTAGTGTGGCTTGGGGGTCGAACTCAGGGAGGCGTGTGTTGTGTTTGTTAACAAGTAGGAACCGGATCACCCGATGGGTGAGCTAGCCCTGTCGATCGGTTGGTTGTCACGAAATAAGCTACGAAGAATATAAGATATAAAAGGGGAACCTATGACCTTGGTTTCCACCCTATCATGTGTCCTCTCTGTTACGACCGAAGGATAGGAATACGATCGGATACTAGGGTTTAGTGGTGAGACGTTACCTCTAAGAGTGATAGCTAGCGTCCCAGGAGCCCGATATTTCGGTCGACGCCCAGGATGATACGCTAGGTCTACCCGGGTTTGGACGATGGGCATTGACATGTCCATTAACACCGACCGACTCCCAGAGCACTAAGCTCGCAACGATTACTCCCAACATTTCATCCTACCGTTCCCACGTGCTAGGATTCAATGTCTATGCTAAGGGTGTGAGCTGTGGCTAGGGGATCAAACACCAATTTTATTTCCCCTTGGCCCGACAGTCAGAGACGGTCTTTCTCCCGCCAATGACAATAAAACGCACCGCGTAACCATCTATATTCCTAGATCCTATCGAAATCCTAATCATATAGTCGTTCTAGGGAGAACCCACGAAGGGGCTTCCACCAATGCCCTAGATATGGGAACTACTCACGATTCATTGCAAAAATAGCAACACAACAAAATTTAACCATTGGAATCAAGATCAAGCAATAGAAATACAGAGCAAATAGTATTAAGAATGAAATGTTAAAGTATCAAGACAATCAGGGAACTTACAAAATAAAATAAAATTACAGTCGCCAAAATCCCAAAAAGACAGTCTGAAAAAATGGGGATCTCGCTCAAAGAAAAAACCTAGGGCTATATATAGGAAACACGACCACTCGATCGGTTGAAGCATCAACCGATCGGGTGAGACAGATGTCGACTTGGTCTTCAGCTTTGGAGATACATCACCTGGTCGCTGAACCGATCAGGTGATGTCGTCGGGTCATGAGCTGGGAGAATTCGGCTACAGATGAACCGATCGGGTGAGATGTCACCCGATCGGTTGGAATTCAGCTCCAAAAGACAGAGAGCACTGTCATTTTCACCCGATCACTGAACCGATCGGGTGATCTCTTCTTCACTGCTGCTCCTATCCGGGTCAGATACGCATGCACGAACTGATCGGGTGGGACTGCCCACCCGGTCGGTTGAGGGCTGAAATCTGATATCTTCGACGTTTGGCCCTCAGGATCGAACGTAGCACCTCCCGTTGCTCTGGGTCATGATATTTGATTTACATGTCCCCAGCGCTGGCAATCTCCTGCAATGGCACAAAGACACAAAGAAAGTGAAAAGATACAAAAAAACACAAAACAGTGGATATGAACCAATGGAAAACAAAGGAAAATCACGAAGAAGACGTGCGTGAATATATAAAATATAAACGTATGGCATCCATCACCCCAAAAACACCCAAAAGAAAAAAACCCAACCCCCACCCCCTAAACACACCTAATCAAAAAAAGCCCAAAACCCCCACGACGATACCCGAACTCACACCCACTCTTCCCATTTGAACCTGGTTCTGCACCCAGTGAAACACACGTGTGGGTCCCACGTCCTTATTATTTGGGCGTTTTTTGGGGTGCACGTGCACTTTGTGCATGTGTTAGTAGATAAAGTACTCTCCCTAAGACGATAACCACACTCTCACACACCCTTCTCATTTGAACCGGTTTGGTTCCATCGGCATGATTTTGTGGGGGGGTTTTGGGGTGGTGCCCATGGTGCGCGTGTTATTTCTAGTTATTTTTAATTTTTGGCTTTTTTTCGAAAATTTGCCCTTAAAGAAAATACGGAGGGTGTTACAAAAGTATAATGTAAGCCCATGTAAAGGCCCATATCGGGCTTATTCTTGGTGAGAGATGGGTATGCCTCGAGGTAAATTCATCCATGTGTATCTACACAGACATCTTGTTCAAAATAACAGTAAGTTGTTTGGTAGGTATTTATCTAAGTTAATATAAATGTTGTAATCATTAGAAACTTAGGTAAATTCCTGAGACTTATTGTAAGGTCAAACATGTATCGAGATGAGGATCTCGATCATGGAGAAGTGTTTGATGTTAGTAGCATAAATCTAAAACGGTTCGTGGTCATAGATGTTTCGAGAAAAGGATATCGAACCATCGGATAGACCATTGTGTCTTAGTCTTCACCGTGAATCGGTGACGATGATCTCATGATCATTTGACTTGGCGAAATCGAAGACGAGATACAGGTGCTCATTGGAGAATGAGTTCACTGAACGACCCAACAAGAGTTATCATATGGTTATGATTGACCAATCTGTCAATGATAACTCTTGGTGATGATAGGCAAGCTGGTCTTTTGACTTGAGGTCATTGTATGAACCTGTACGTAAACGGTGTCACTTAGATCCCTGACCTAGCTTCGAGGCAAGGCCTGTCAAAAGGTCTTTGGTTAAGTGACATTTGAAGCGTGCGAGGAGAGTAATGACAAAGATAGGATTCGTCTCTCCCGGTCAATGATAGGTAGGTTCGTAGTGTTAGTTCGATCTTTAGTGAAAACTATGTCCAGAGTATGTTGGAAGATGTCCAACATTATTTGACTAAAGATCGATGGAGACTAACCGGTTTCGAGCTATTGGGGTTGACAGTTTGACTGTACCCTAGGCTTGAACTAAACAGCATAGTTTTAACGAAGACACTAAATCTGCGGTATTCATCACGGACACAGTCAGGGTGGTCCGGACAATACTCATGTCAATGAGTTAACCATATAAGTATGATACTGAAAAAGGGATGGCACCTGCTGCTCACGGTTACTACCATCTGGGGCTTCGAGCCCCACCTGTAGTAGGGTCAGGCCGTAGGGTCTCACACAGAGTGCGACCTTCGTCAAGTAATGGGTAGAAATTAGGGAGAATATGCATTTAATGCAAGGGATAGAAACTGCAAAGAGTTTGTAGTTAGCTCCTGCATTAGGGATAAATGATCCTGAGTGCAAGTAGGAGATGTTGGGGGATGTAAGCCCTCATATCATTTGTATTTGATGCAAATGATTTTATATAATAGATGTGGAGATTTTTGCATATGATGCAAATGAGATTTAATGCATCGTAAATTGTTTACGTGCATATTAAACGTGAGGAAAAGGTTACCTGGATGACGGGATCGTCCCGGTCTAATCGCAGGCTCAAACCGTGTCGAAATCGGAGTCCAAACAAGCCCAATAAGCCTATTTAAAAGTGTTTTAAATAGAGGCCCAAATGTGAAAGGGGCCAAAAGTTTTTTTAAAGAAATTTAAAAAATACCAGGAATCAAAAGCGGGGGGCAAGCCTGCAGGGTAAGCACAGGGGCCTGGCGCCTGGGCTTGGGCCCAGGCGGGCCCCATGCTGGGCAGTGCATGCTTGTCAGCAGTGGGGCCCACTTGTGGGCCCTAGTTCTTGGGTTTCGAACCCTAGCTGCAGATTTTAGGCGGCGGCTCAGTTTTTTCCGAAAAACTAATTTTTGGGCATTTTTGGACGATTGTTTGAGGGGTCAAACGGACTCGGATTGACTCGCCGTTTTTTCCTACGCTTTCATCGTTCAGCGCTCTTCGATTTTATAGGTTGTATCAAGATCGAAGCTCAACGGTGAGGAGTTAAAATTCATTGAAGTTTGGCCTTTACGAAAGACAAACTAACTTGAATTTTTAACTCCAAAACCTTTAGTCCCACATCGGAAGTGGAGTAAAGGGGAGGAGTCAGCCGCCTATATAAATAGGGCCTGCCCCCTTCCTCATAATCGTGTGCCAAGCTCTAGATCTGAGCTGCTGCCAAAAAGTTTGGAGCACGCTCGGATCTAAGCTCAAAATAAATATTTTCTTATCCCTATATTTTCTGCCTTGCTCCTGAAGGTCTCTAGCAAAACCACGAAGGGGCTCGGATACGATCCGAGGTCTTGGCAAAGGATCCATTTAAGTGAAACTTTCTTCAATGCGGGGAAAATTCATCCATGTGTATCTATACAGAGATCTTGTTCAAAATAACAGTAAGCTGTTTGGTAAGTATTTATCTAAGTTAATAGAAATGTTGTAATCATTAGAAACTTATGTAAATCCTGAGACTTATTGCAAGGTCAAACTTGTATCGAGATGAGGATCTCGATCATGGAGAAGTGGATGACCGTTAGTAGCATAAGTCTAAAAAGGTTCGTGGTCGTAATGTTTCGAGAAAAGGATATCAAAACATTGGATAGACCATTATGTCTTAGTCTTCACCGTGTAGCGGTAACGATGATCCCATGATCGTTTGACTTGGCGAAGTCGAAGACGAGACATAGGTGCTCATTGGAGAATGAGTTCACTAACGACCCAACAAGAGTTATCATATGGTTATGATTGACCAATCTGTCAATGATAACTCTTAGTGATGATAGGCAAGTTGGTCTTTGGACTTGAGGTCATTGTACGAACCTGTACGTGAACGGTGTCACTTAGATCCCTGACCTAGCTTCGAGGCAAGTGACTGGACCTGAAAAGTGATACTCACAGGTGTACGAGGTCGGCAAATAATATACCCGGTGACTACGGGATCCTATCCACAGAGACGGAACTAATCTGCAAATTCACACAAATAGTTAGAGCATGTAAAGAATGGCTGAGGGTTCTAACCACCCTTTGAAGGTGAATGATTGTTTGTATATATGATTTATCTAAGTACCCTAGAGTTAGGGTAATGTCCTAAGATTTGGATGCAAGGGAGAGCGAGAGTGCAGGTGTTGAGGATATCAGTAGGACTACTCGATTGCTCTGCTAAATGTTAACTCCATGATAACTCGATCACTCATCCATTTCAAGGTATAAGGATCAGGTAATAAATCAATTAAGCACCTATGGGGTGCACCAAAGGTAATTGCTAATTGGGTTCTTCTCCTAATTAAAGCTCATGAATCACTCCCACACCCATTTCAAGGTATGTATGGGTAGTGCATATAGGTTGTGTTGCGCATCACACAACCATCGTTCTGCGGCCCCTTTCGGGTAATGCACGATTCGATAAACGAGTTACAACCCAATTAACAATTTGGGTTATTGGGTGAATTAAACTTCTAAACTATGAAATATGGATTGAAGGGTCCTGCATTCATTTCAAGGTATGCAATACCCATTGGATACATAGGTGCAACAATTACGAAGCACCACTGCTCTTCGGCTCCTCCGTAGATAATATTAAATCCAACTAATCATAAGCTTATTTCACCCAACTACATGGATTAACAAAGAGTACTGGAAATTAACATTAGCAAGGCAATCAAAACATCCTACATCAATCCAAAACACCCACACAATGAATTTAGCCCAACATATAAGAATAGAATAAGCATTCATAGAAATAGACATAGTTCAATACAAGAAATGAAAGCAAATGTATAATAGTAAGAGAGTTGGAGATTTGTCACCAAATATTAGCTTCCTCAATCATCAATCAATCTCAGCAACAACAAAAACGAGATCAAGAAACTCAAAACTCTCCAAAACCTTAATCCCCTTCTTGAGGAAGAAGATGACCTAAAATAGTAAAAGATTAAGATTCTCGTTTTATTACATCTGAATAGTAGTGTTTTATACCCCCTAGGGGTTGCATCTCATCCCTCTAAAATATCATCCAACGGCCCACAACAACTAGAGAGAAATCGGATGAAGAAAAACATGTTTCTCGCAACCCAAAATTTGGGCAAAAAACCCCGATCAGTCGACTGCTGAACAAATGCCAGTTGACTGATGACAGGCGACTGTCGTTGGTCAGACAGTCCCCTGGCTGGTGGGCAGCATGCTTCCAAATGAAGACAGGCGACTGTCTTGAATATTACAGTCGCCCGTGTGATCCACAGGCGACTGTCTTTTGTGCTTCAGACGCCTGCTATAGAAGTGTTAAAATAAACAGTAAGTCGGCTCTTTTGGATCCCTCAGGCATCCGAGAAATCAGGCGACTGATGCGAAAATGGCAGGGAACTACACAATATTACAGTCGACTGTAAATCCTCTAGGCAGGGGACTGTCACTATGCTTCAGTTTCTCCAGCTCCAGCTCTTTAAAGGTAGGCGACTACTGTTGCCAAGGCAGTCCCCTATTTGGTTGCCCAGGTGCCTGTTATTCCTTCTACAGGCACATGCTATGCACTCTTCTTCTTGCGTTGATTTAGTCCCCTTCGGGACCCCTGAAAAACGCAAAAAAAATCTCTAAAAATATAGTAGACATTTATAATGCTTTGGAAAGTGAAATTGTGCCAAAATAAAATCATATGCTCACAAATGATGAATTAACGTAAATGTAGTTAAGAGAGCATGATTCCATGGTTTATATGCACAAGAGGAGATGATTATGATGTTAGGATATGCAATATTAAGTCATAATCACACCCCCAACTAGCGTTTTGCTAGTCCCTAACAAAATAAGTGACACTACCTAAAAGATAATGTTAACTCCATTCATGGACTATTGGCAATTCTAAAGGGTGTTGAAATCATATTTATAAGGGCAAAGTTCTCGAGTCTATACACTTTTCCCTATGACTATAATCTCATTCCTCTTACGCACTCCACCATCCACACCTAAGCTTAGTATATCCATTCATATATTGCAATCTCCTGATATAAGATTATTAGGAACTCTCGAGCTTATGGGATATAACACTTACTCCCTCAAAGATCATGGAAATGAGTTGTGGTTCAAATTTCATGCATTTACTTAAATTTCATGGTAATACTTGCCTTATTTAAAGTACCATGTCAAAAGTTTATGCCTTATTCAAATGTGCACAAGTGCACGTATTAATGTAGCATTTGATAGCATTCATTTGAGCAACTCCAAATTCCAAGTCACAATCTTAGGATCCATGAATATAAACCTAGCTGAATTTTTAAAATTCCTAAGGCTTAATCAATTGATTGTTGATACCAAGGTTTCTACATCACTATAGGGTTTCAAATAGGTGGTAATTGTCATGAGCTTCAAGCTAAAGGGCCAAGAGTAAGCATGTAGCGAAACAATTAATTGCCCCTAATACATAAAGATACAATACACCCTAATTTGTCAAAATCCACTTAAAGAATACATTTTTACCAAAGCTGGAAAGGATCACCACATTTAATCAATGGGTCTAACAAAAATAAGTTGCAGAAATGTTGGTGATAGACGGAAAATTTTTATTTCATTCAATTTATTCACAAAAAGATGAAAATAATAAAACGATGCTCAAGAAGTTTCTATATCATAGTCTACACCCTCCCCCAACTAAAAATAAACATGGTCCTCAATGTTTGAGGGGTGATATGAAATATATGCATTAAAAATGGGTAAACTAGGATAAGCAAGCTTGAGCAAGAGTTATTCATTACTACCTACTACTAGATAGGAAAGTTTTGGAATGAACAGACCTAGTTGGTTCCACCCGAAGGTGGTTCCGTAAGCTCCATGGTGTCCTCGTCTCTACTCCACGGCTCTTGGTAATGCTTTAAGTGTTGGCCGTTCACCTCGAATTCATTGCCGTTTTGTGGATTGGCAATGGTCACCGCGCCATGTGGAAACACCTCCCGAACAATGAAAGGTCCAATCGACTTCAAACGAAGCTTTTCGAGGAAGAGATGAAGTCTTGAGTTGTAGAGTATCACTTTCTCCCCTGTGGTGAATTCTTTCTCAAAATGATTTGATCTTGGGCGCACTTAAGCCTCTCCTTCACAAGCTTGGAATTGTTGTATGCCTCCATCCTTATCTCTTCGAGCTACACTAACTGCAATTTACAAGAAGAGGGGTCAATTCCACAATTAAACTTTTTAATTGCCCAAAAAGATTTGTGTTCAAGTTCAATGGGCAAGTGGCAAAATTTTTCAAAAACTAAGCAATATGGGGACATCCCTAAAACCGTTTTGTAGGCGATACAGTACGCCCACAAAACCTTGGGAAGACGCATGCTCCAATCCTTCCATGATGGATTCACCATCTTTTGGAGTATGTTCTTGATCTCCCGATTTGCTAACTCTGCTTGTCCATTGGTTTGGGGGTGGTATGGTGTAGAAACCTTGTGTTTCACCCCAAACTTATTCATTAAGCTTGCGAAGAGGCGGTTGCAGAAATGTGCCCTCTGTCGCTTATCATAGCCTATGGCATACCAAATCGTGCAAAAATGTTTTCTTTCATGAATTTATGCACGATAGCCGCATCATTGGTCCTACAAGGAATAGCCTCCACCCATTTAGATACATAATCAATAGCAAGCAAAATATATGGGTACCCAAAGGATGGAAGAAATGGCCCCATAAAATCAATGCCCCAACAATCGAAATTTCTAATTCAAGAATAGGGTTTAACTGCATCATATTTCTTTTAGTAATCCCCCCTAACTTTTGGCAAGATAAGCATGACTTAAAATATGTATAAGTGTCCTTAAACATGCTAGGCCAATAAAAACCACATTGTAGAATTTTCGCTACGATCTTTTGGGCGGAAAAATGACCACCACACACACCCTTATGGCAAAAATGCAAAACACTATCAAACTCATGGTCGGGTATGCATCTCCTTACTATTTGGTCATTACAATACTTGTAAAGGTAAGGGTCATCGAAAAAGAAAGATTTTACCTCAAATATGAACCTTTTGTAATCTTGGCGAGACCAAGTGTAGGGAGTCTTACCGGTGACCAAGTAGTTTACGATGTCGGCATACCATGGGAGTGTGTGGGAGATCGTAAAAAGATGTTCGTCAGGGAACAAATCCTTCAATGGGATGGTTGCAGACTCCATGCTCATCGTTAACTGTGAAAGGTGATCGGCAACATGATTTTCTACTCCCTTCTTGTCCTTAACGGTGATGTTGAAGTCATGCAAGAGTAAAATTCAATGGATTAGTCTAGGCTTGGCGTCTTTCTTGGAAAGGAGATATTTAAGAGTGGCATGGTCGGCAAAGATTGTACTTGAAAATCCAATATGTGGCTCCTAAATTTCTCCAACGCGAAGACAACGGCTAAAAGCTCCTTCTCTATGGTGATGTAGTTTTGTTGAGCTTCATCCAAGCTCTTGCTCGCATAATAAATCCCCACGGGGACATTGTCCTTGCGTTGTCTAAGCACAGCACCAACCGCATAGTCACTAGCATTGCACATAATCTCGAAGGGTGACGTCCAATCTGGCACATGAAGAATAGGTGAACATGTAAGCAAATTTTTCAACTTCTCAAAAGCAAGTTGACAATCATCATTCCAAGCAAAATCCACATCATTTTTCAAAAGCATGCAAATAGGTTGAGATATTGAGTTAAAATCTTTTATGAACCTCCTATAAAACCGGCATGCCCAAGAAATGATCGAATATCTCTTACACAACAAGTAGTGGGTAGCTTTTCTATTTCCTCGATCTTGGCTTTGTCAACTTGCATACCATCTTTGGATACAATATGACCGAGGACTAAGCCTTCGGTGGTCATGAAATGGCATTTCTCCCAATTCAAGAGAAGGTTTTTCTCGATGCATCGATCTAACACCAAAGCCAAGTTAGGTAAACAGTTATTAAATGAGCTACCATACATAGAGAAATCATCCAGGAATACCTCCACAATCTTTTCAACCGTATCATGGAAATGCTAAGCATACAACATTGAAAGGTTGCGGGGGCATTACATAAGCCAAATGGCATCCTCCGAAATGCAAAAGTGCCAAAGGGGCAAGTAAAGGTGGTCTTCTCTTGTTCTTCGGGTGCTATTTCAATTTGATAATATCCTGAGTAGCCATCAAGGAAGCAATAATACTCATGTCTGGCCACTCTCTCTAGGATTTGATCTAGAAATGAGAGAGGGAAGTGGTCTTTACGGGTCTTAGAATTAAGCTTCCTATAGTCAATGCACATGTGCCATCCCGTGGTGGCTCACATGGGGACTAACTCATTGTTCTCATTTTTAACTACTGTTAGCCCCGATTTCTTGCGTACAACTTGAATAGGGCTAACCCATCTACTATCGGCAATGGGGTATATAATACCCGCATCAAGAAGATTAAGGATTTCACCCTTCACCACTTTCTTTAGGTTAGGATTTAACCTATGTTGCATCTCTCTAGTGGCTTTGGTGTCATCCTCTAAGTAGATGTGGTGCTTACTGATGGGAAATTGAATCCCACCCCTAAGTGGTTTTGATGATGAGCATGCCAAATGATGCGTTAGTGTACTAACTACACTACAACTCAAGTGTGCAAGTTGTGCGACGAACGTTTACTTTATGCATACTCCGAAGAAGCTCAACCACACTCGAGACGAAGACGAATTTGCTAGTTCTACATCAAGCACAAGATGAAGCTCGTGCTCAAGCTTAATGAAGAAGGAACTCAAATTCAGGAGAAGCAAGCATCTACGGGATCAGCTTCCCGAAGGTCTTGTCTTAGTGTAGTGTGTGAGTTCTTAGGATTATGTTAAAGACAAAGTAGATATCGCACACACACAAATGATTTCGAAAGAAAATTTTTTTAAAATATTTTAAATATCTTTTTAACTCTTTAGATCAATAAGCTAGTCGATCTATTTTTAGTAGTCAACCTCCAACACACCTAGGAGTTGATTACATCATTACTAGCTGAGTTTTAGAGAAAATTTCTCTAGGAGTCGACTACCAGTCAGGAGCAGAATTTCTACAGAAATTCTCTGGGAGTTGACTACCAGCTGTCGTTTTCCAACGACTTTGCTTCCTGATTTCGCTCAATTTCTATATCTGCTTGAGCTGAAAGTCAAATCATTTGAAATTCAAATTCTTCTCTTAAACCCTATAAATAGACCCTTTGAGATCATTTCTAAACACATCATCAAGATCATCAAATTATCTATTCTCTATTGTGCTAAAATTCTAAAAGATCTCTCGCTCTATTTGCTCTCAACGTTATAGCCAACTCTGTTTTTAATTCTGATCTCTAATCTCATTCAGAAGTTATTATTTTTTTAGATCTAATTTTTGTTTGGCTAATTTTTAAAGTTGTTTTTAAAATCCTTGTTCTTAAATTTCTATTCTTAAGGGATTTTTGAAAACAAAACGATCTAAGATCACAAAGAATCATCCTATATTTTTGTGTGATTTAAAGATCGATTTGAATTCTTTTTAGCCACGTAACACATTCGTTATATTTACTTTGGCTATAGAATTCTGGGTGTAATCCAACTCCACTAATTTTTGTGGTGGGTTGGAAACTTGTTTTTGATTTGTGGATTCCCTTTGTTGTAAGGGACGAAAAAATCCTAGACAAGTCTAGGTGGTCGGAAATCCTAGTCAAGACTATGTGTTTGAAAAATTCTAACGAGTGAAGTTAGGTACTTGTATTGCTAAGGCAATAGTAGAAAATCTCGTACCAGATTGGTCGGAGACTGGACGTACCCAAGTTGTGGGGAACCAGGATAAAAATCATTGTCTTTGTGTTTGCATTTTTCTGTGATTTTATATCTTTGTTCAAGTATTTTTATCTGCGAACAATTTATCTTTGTAATCAGTTGTTTATATTATTGCGAAGTTAACTCTCTTATTTCGTTATGCAAAAAGATCTAATTGTGTATGAAGATCATTTTTTTGTAATCTTATCATTATATTATCTCTTCTTTTCGCAGAGCTTATACTAAAAACTCTCTGGAAGTTGACTACCACTTTGAGGGAGCCGACTACCTGCTGTGAGATCACTCTGTTAACATTCTTTATAAGATTACCTTGTTGATTAAGAACCAAGGGTAGATCACTCTACTTGGTTTCTTAGGAAACATTAGAAGGTTTTTAATTGTGCTAATCAACGAATGAAAAAGTTTTATATTTACACAACACTATTCAACCCCCATCCCCTTCTAGTGTTGTTTGACATCCACAGGATCCAACACTTGGTATCAGAGCGAGGTCAAAAGCGATGTCATCAACATCTTTTCATTCTGAAGGACTCAACACTATGCGACCACCATTGTTCAACGGAACGAACTACGTAAGCTGGAAGATACGTATGAAGACTCACCTAGAGTCACTAGATATCGAGGCATGGACCGTCACCAAAGCACCATACAGTGCACCCACAGACGTTGAGTTCGAAAAATGGTCTGCTGATGACAAAAAGAAAGCCAACCTCAGTGCCAAAGCAATGAACGCATTAGTTTGTGCCGTGACATGTAATGAATTCAATCGTGTCTCTCAATGCGAGACAGCATATCAGATATGGCTTACTATTCAGGTAAGTCATGAGGGAACCGAAAAGGTAAAGGAGTCACATATCAATGTTTTGCATTTGAAGTTTGAATCTTTCAAAATGGAAGAAGGAGAGAGTATCACTGATGTGAATACTCGTTTTACTAATATCACTAATGAGCTCGCAGGTCTAGGTAAGAAATTATCTGAGTATGATCATGTAATGAAGATACTAAGATCTTTTAGACCCGAATGGAAAGGAAAGACAACAGCCATTCGAGAAGCCCACAACGTAAAGGATCTCACTATTGAAGAACTGATAGGAAATCTCGTGGTATATGAGATAGAACTCGAGGAAGACAAGAAGATCGAAGAAAAGCCAAAAAAGAAGAGCCTAGCTTTCAAAGCTCAAGAAGAATACTCCGACTATACCGACAAAGAGGACCATATTGCCTTTGTTTCAAAGAACTTTAAAGATTTTATGACAAGTAAGTATGGTAAACGTTCATTTCGTCCCACTAACAGTATTATTTATTTTGGCCGCAACAAACCAAGAAACGTAAAGAGAGGTTGTCCCATGGAGAAGAACAACCGAGACTCCAAAGATCGTGAGAAGAACAGAGAGAATAATGAACAAAGAAGCGACAGAGGGAACAAATTTCGACGACCTAAGAAGGAAGCTTATGCAGCCTTCGATCAAAGCGACCTTTCCTCGTCCGATGAATCCTCATCAGATGACAAAGACGAAAGAAAAGAAACAGCCCACATGTGTTTTTTAGCCTCCACATCATCAAAGGTAAGTACCTTGCATGATTCATCATCTAGTGATAGTGATTCTTCATCAAGCGATGATGAAGACGTGGACTATAGGGGAGCATATAAGGAGCTATGCAAAATACATGAAAAGCTCATAAAAGAACTCAGAAGAACTCTTAGAATTGTTAAAAAGGATGCTAAAGAAAAAGAAAATCTCAGTAAAGAGAGTATTATGTTGAAAGAAAAGAATGACTCTTTAGAAAAAGACATTCTTTCTATGAATGATAAAATTGAAAGTTTGAACAATCTTCTCGTATCTGTTAAAGACAAGTACGACTCCACAATAAAGATTGTTGAAAATTTCAATAAAGGAAAAGGAAAGCTAGATAGTTTAATAAATAGCCAAAAAGCTTCATCTAACAAAACCAGACTTCGATATGATTCTAATCATACCAAAAAAAAGGTTAAGCATACTAGGATGCATCATATTAATCAATATCTTCTGAGCATCTGGATACCGAAGAACTTGATCGATCAAAAGCAAAAGAGGTATGCATGCAACTGATTTTATTCGTAAAATTAATTTAAATAGAAATTATAAATATGTTTCTAATGAAGGAACTAAACCATATAGGGTTTGGTTTCCTAAAGACTAACCTCCTGGACTCAATAAATAAAGAGTACCATAAAACGTCCATATTTTCAGGTACTCTAACAACAAGGAGGATGAACAACAAAAAAATGCATCAAACGCCTTGCGATGAAAATTGAATTGCGTCACAAAATTTTAATTGTATAAGTATTTATGTTTGCTTATATTTAATTTGCTCATTCCAAATGTTTTAAAAAGCTTATCATGTTTGCTATAAAAGTTTTTCTGACACACACCCTCGGGATGAGAAAACAGCTCAACTTAGCAGGGAGTCGACTACCACCCCCAGGGAGTCGACTACCAGAGCGCTGTGCGAAATTCTGGGTTGTATTTTCTAACTTTCTTTTCTTACTAGTTTTGGGTTTTCATTGAGTTATTGGGTTCACATCCAAAGGGTAACTTAAACCCAATAAGAGAATAAGATCACAACCCTACAATCTCTTGATCTAAGGGCTACAATACCTCATCTCTTTTCATCCCAAAAGATAAAAACCCCATGGTAAAAACCCTAGGTAGCCGACTACCCCTTTCCTTCATCTCTTTGAAAATTTCTCTTGGAGAATTTTGAGTTCTCTTGGGTATTCTCTCCTCTTATCATCTAGAAGATCACTAAGGTATGATTCTTTCTCATCAACTTCTAATTACTTCAATTTACTTCTTGTTATTCTTGCATATCTAGTCTTGTAAATCAAATTTTGTTTTATCTAGATGCTTTTCAAGAAAGTGATAGCAAAGAAGAGAAAGGTTACTAATGAATCATCTCTAACTGAAAAAGAGATCATAAAAACGTACCTTTTCAGAACTACTACTTTTGAGCAATTTGCCAAAATTTCTAATAGACAAATTCTTCATGAGAGGTTTGTCAAAATTGATCATCTTGAAAATTATGGCATTGATTATATCTTAGAATTTCAGAACTTGGCTAATCTTTTTTCATCTGAAAATAGCTATCTATGCTATCATAGTCGTGTGCATCTTTTCTTTGCCAACATGGATTATGATCTTCCTAAGTGTTGATTCATCACTAAAGTTCTAGACTCCAAACTTGCTATAACTGTCAAATCTCTAGGAGAAGCATTAGGAATCCCCTACACTAGAATGTTATTGGATAACATAGAGATGGTCGATGAGAATATTCTAGAGAAAATGCATTTGCCTGGAAGATACTTTCAAACAAAGCTACCATGTAGCGATCTTCGCTATCCTGGAAGAATTCTAGCAAATATATTGTCTTATAATATTACTCAGAAATCTGGAAGCCACTCTGTGTTATCTGAGAAGCAAACTAAGTGCATTTACGCCATGCTAGGAAACATTCGTGTAAATTGGGCCAAAGTCATTATGGACTCCATCTTTGCATCTGCTTCTTCCGCTAGACCCTCATCTTCCTTAGCCCATGGCCACTATCTTACCATCTTGTTTATTGGGTATAACATACCTTTGGATAATGAAACCAAAATTCTGGAACCGGCCCGTACCTTTGATGTACATACTCTTAGCCGATTGAATCTTCATAAAGATCTCGACCAGAATATTCTAGATGAGAAGCTCGCTGTTGAAGGAGGATCATCATCCTCAAAGAAGAACGGTAAAGAACCCCTCATTTCTGACACAGATGATGAAGAAGACGGCAATGATGGCGAAGAAGAAGATGAAGAACCACCAGCTTACATTGTTGAGCTTCAAGACATGCTCTTGAAGAAAATTGGAAAGCTGAAGATTTCTCAAGAGAGATGATTTGAAGACCTTAACAAGAAGGTGAACGATCTCAAGGAATTTGTAGTAAGAGCAACAAGATGACTGAAGAAACACTTGGCATGATCCTTGAGAAGATCAAGGAGTTGAAGAAGGAGGAAAATGGAGGACATCCTTGAACAAACTTCAAAACAATAGTTCTTTAAACCAATTGGGTCTGTAATAACTAAACGCTGCTATGGTGTTATGGTTTGATAAATTTATTGTCTGGTTGTGCTTATGATTTGATGTATTATGCAGGTTTTAATCATATGATATATCTTTATCTACTAACGTTGTTTTGCAGAAAAATCTTAAAGTACCTTGAATTATTTTCTCTCCAATTTTTATTGTTGTTAAAGCTTGGTTGTTCTTGGTGAAATGTTATATGTCATCTTTTTGATTGATGACAAGGGGGAGAAATTGGTGAATGCAAAAAATGTGAATGAATATGGTGTTGCTAACCGGCTTGGATGCAGGGGGAGTACAGCATCTAAGCAGGGGGAGTAAGTTATTTCATTAAGTCAATATTCATTTAATTTACTTCATTTTTCATTTGGGTTTCATCATCAAAAAGGGGGAGAGTGATGGGAAATTGAATCCCACCTCTAAGTGGTTTTGATGATGAGCACA